>WURV02188291.1:0-12635 GCA_011762755.2 Epimenia babai | reverse complement strand
AACATTTCATTGTGAACCGCATCTGAGAGCCTTTCTTGGCTGATACTTGCGGTCTATAAATGTTGTACTTTACCTTTACCTCATGCAAATTGCTCGGATCGACATGGATATTAGTGAAAATCATTCGTAGCAACACGAATCAATCAATATTCATTGGAGAGGTGAAATTGGTGGGTTTGCCATCCCAGTTAGAGAGTTAGCATCTCCAATGACTTGATGTACGCAGTCACATGACAAGCTGTGAAAACTCACTCTGTATCATATCAGCGTTATACGAATGCTCTTACCGATTTATGCAATCCGTTTGTATGTGGCCACGGCATCAGCGAATTGTGGTGTACTCCGTTTTGGCCCCTAAGGTCACCGTTTGTGTAGCCATCCGGCCGTCTTTCTCCGAATGTTTTCATGGCGTCGCGCTGGCTGTTGTCTGGGCGATCATAATCCAGATCACGAAGAGTATTGTCTGAAATGTCATTCATAAAAGATCATATCGAATGAGCATGACAGGGTAAGATGTGCAGTGTAAAGCGCATGACACCGCATGGTCTATAGAGTATGGCAGTGTAATGTCTAATGACTGCGTATTGACTGAAACATATGACGCATTATCCGAAGCGTGCCAAAGGGTATTGCCTGAAGCTTACGAAAGCGCATTGTCTAAAGCGTATGACGGTGTATTCTCTGAAGCATATGACAGCACATCTTCTGAAGTGTATGACAGCTTATTCTCTGAAACAGCGTATGGTCTGAAGCGTACGACAGCGTATGGTCTGAAGCGTACGACAGCGTAGTCTGAAGCGTATGCCAACTTAATGCCTGAAGGGTATGACAGCTCAAAGCCTTAAGGGTATGACAGCTTAAAGCCTGAAGCGTATGCCAGCTTAATGCCTGAAGGGTATGACAGCTTAAAGCCTGAAGCGTATGCCAGCTTAATGCCTGAAGCGTATGACAGAGCAAGGTATTGCCTAGTAATTAAACTACGCAGATTGGCACAGGGATAATTGTATCCTTGACTAAGGTACTTTTTAAGACTCGTTTCATTGCTATATAATTAATTTCTAGAGATATTGCATCAATTCTGCTGCCATTGCACTAATTTACGCTGCTATTGCGCTAATTTATGTCACTATACTAATAAGGGTCGTGATTTGATTAATTTATGTTGTTACACCCTTATTTATGTAGTTATTGCACTAATTTCAGCTGTTACATGTTAAACTTGGCATCCAAAGCCGTGTTTAGATATAATTATCCATACATGGAGTAAGACTTTTGCATGCGTTCAGTCAGTCACTGAGAGTCGAATTCAGCAAAAGAGTGAAAGAATTAAAAGTCACAGTGCTTAGAACGCGGAAGCTATCCTAAGTCTTCTGGATTCAAGTCCAGCGATCTCACCACTACGCTATCTGCTCCTGAACATCACACATGCTATGCAACATTAAAAAATGCAAAATTTCTCTCACCAGTTTCTATATCCAAATCACCGAAGTCTTCCAGGCTCGAGACAAGAGCGCCGTTGATCGCCTCGACCCGCTCCGGGTCTTCGACGACAGTTGTCGCGCCATCTGAGCTGATGTCATCTCGCGCGTATGTATTCGTGAAATCCGCCGAGACCGTGTGCTTGTATCGCAGACCGGCAGCGTCGCTGGTACCGATCGCGCGCACCTTACTCATCCGTTTCTCACCGTTTAGTCGCCTGTTATAGTCGCCAAAACGATAGTTTGTGCTCGTCCTCACAATATGTTTTCAATATAATATATGCGTGATATTATTGTATTCACCGACTCAAGCGAAAAATTAAGTAATTCATGTCTCCACAATAACATATTTTTTACTTATTAAGTGCCCCATTCTATCCAGTATACTGCTCATAATGAAATGGTTAACGAGTATTGCATGGCAACATAGCGGTATAAGTACCTTCTGACAATGTATGCGGCCAGAACCACGACCACGATAAACATAATTCCACAGAGAACGCCCAATGCAATGACTGCCTCGAACGAGGATGTCGCCACTTCGCGTGGTTCTTCCAACTTGCCAATCGACGACAATGTGAAATTTACCGTAGCAACCGTCGCCATGGGCCGCACGCGGTTGTCTTTGATGACGACCCAAAGTAAATAAACTTCTGATTCCATCCGGACGATTTTTTTCGTGGTAAAAATGACTCCAGTCTTGTTTATTGAGAAGTACCTGCAAATTCATTCGAAATCCCTAGCACTTCTACTGTGCTTCACTATGTCGACGCGACACTATGTGGTGTAGCGGTTAGAAGCGTGGATATTCGTGCATGACATGAGACTTCTAATCGGCACAATCTAAGGATTTTTCCGCCGTGAGTTATACTAAAATTTTATCCGAGTATAATAAGTAGATATTCCCAGGCGACTCGTATTCACTACTAATAACAAAACTTTGCTTTTCCCTTTTCTGTTATGCCATTTTGTGCCGAGCGCCTAGACACAAAAGGACGTTTGAGGTCCACGTAAAAGGACGATTCGAGACAATTTGACGGGGCGTAAGGGGGCTGTAGGTTCGATACTTACATTTCCTGAGGGGACAGTGTATAGCTCAGATTCATTACTTGACCCGTGTCCCTGATCTGTAGAAAACACACCAATCATGTCACAGAGACGTTACGATATTGTTGAGAGTCACACACTGGCACAATTTGTCTTTTATTCACTCGCTGACATAATTAGAAGTGTACTCTTAACACACGTAACACATACACATAATCTTACAATACTCTGCGATTCCCAACTAATTTATATTTCAGAAAATTTGTTAAAGGAATTAGTATGATATTGATTAAAGATACATTTTATGTGTTTTCAGATATTGCCTTAAGTTTTCAGGAAATATGATTTTTGACTACGTGGTTATTAAACTTGTTTACTTCAATCTTTGCCACCGGAACATCGGCTACGCGATTAATGGTAACGGGTTGGTTATCGTTCGTCACTTCCGGGGGGCGTTTGATGGCATCTAAAATGCTGATCGAAACGTCACAAGTAGCCGTTCGCTGCAAAAACACTTCGTGCATTAACATCGATCGAAAACATCCAGAACACCATTATGGCGTTGACGTAGGTCAAAACATGTAAATAACTACTGCATCAAAATCTAACATTCTAAACATTCTAAAACAGTCTGCAACACAATTGCATAAAGCAGCAGAGCGCTAAGCGATTGAAGCCCTGGAACGTAGCTTTCCTGCGAAGATCGTCAAGTCATTTGTCCCCTTTTTTGAGCTGCAGCCCACTCTAAAATGGCCAGGTCACGGGCGCTTGATGACATCCTTTACAGACTATGTATGGGTATCGAGTGAATTTTGTTCAGTATCCCTCAACTATAAAGCGAAACTTAAAGTCGTATTATGATAAAACTTGCCGTTCATGCATTTGGTAAGAGTCTAGATTTAGTCTAGATTCTAGACTATTTAGGGATCTAGTTACGGTCCACCTTTTAATGATTTCATATAATTATTCATAATCGTTAAGAAATGAATAAAAGACAGCCCCTACGAGTCCCATACCTCGTACAGGTCGGTCACACGCAGACGCAGGAGATGCTCGCGGGCAACGAAGCGGTCAAGGTTATGTAAAAGGGAGATTGCCCCCCTGCAATCAAATCATTGATTGATAACAAGCAGAAGGTATAGAGTGAGAGTGATGAATTTTCCATGATTCGCCTTTCTATGCTGCTACTGTCAAGTTTAAACGCTAGTAGCTGTTAGTTTATATAAAGTAAAGCACTAAAAATCTAAATATGTATGCATGTATTTATAGGCTGATTACCGAAGTAATCATTGTGATAGGCTATTCTGGGCCCTTATACAAATCTAGTATTAATGTGGTTAACACCACAATGTGATTATCCTCATTCATAAAGCTGTGGGGAAAACACCTAATGTGAAAAACCCACCGAGTCTGGGCAGACAATTGATCTTTTCAATTCACGCCACTGGTTCCAAATGTCTACATATGAACTACATATGTCACACACTACCCTAAGTCTATGATAGGTTCATGTTTATTTGCAATGAGATGACGACATAGTGGGGAGGAAAGCGACGTACAGAGTACATATAGAACATCTGAAGCACAGCAAACGTCAGAGGGAAAAGCCCCAACAGAAGCACACTGCAAGAGCTACCGAGACTCCCCAAAATCAAACTAAATTGCCGTGTTGACATCGCTACTTCTGCCCCAGTGGATCTTTTAGTAGAGGACCAGACCGGTTACCTGCTGGTCGTGGGTTCGACTTCAACCATAAGTAAAGGTTTTTTGGTGCATTTTTCTCCAGCTATCTGGATAACCGCAATGGCAGCCTCTATTAATTAGACTTTAATATATCAGAGAACGTAAAAAATCAGTCTTTCAATTTACTCTCTACCATGTTTGTCACAGATATATTTGTATATCGTTGGGATGGTATATAGACTTTAAATAACAATTTGTTCTGAGACGGCTATCAAATAACTCAATGCAAGACCGCCCCTGTAGCTCTCTTGTCTGAGCACTGGACCAGTAATTTGGAGGTCGAGGATTCGAGTCCCACAAGTGGGACATTTTTTCTGTGCATTTCTCTCCAATCGTTAGTTGGTCATTTATGTCGCTTATCCACTGTCTCCCTTCCGCATGCATGGTCTAGAGACGTGAATAAATTGCAGGTTGCCTCATCAATGACCACTCTAATAGAGTGTAAATAACAATATACAGATTGAATAATTGACTTACGTCGGATGAACGCTGAATGTGGCCGATGACGTCAACAGTTCAAACAACCACAACGACTTGCGAGCCTGCAAGAAATTTTAAATTCCATTCCTTGATTTTTCTTATGTATTTCTGCACTCGATGCACTCTATTCATATGACTATATTGTTACTATTAGTCTAATTAGAACTCTGTAAAAATTTGTGTATTACATTGGAGAATAAAAACACAACTTAAATTTTCTTATTACCGCGACTATCAGGCTAAATTCTGTACAACATTGAGCAGATTTGATCTTAGATTTAACAGAAATATGATTGTTACTCTTTATGAAAGTTGTGAATATTAGTATCGTCATAATTATGCGCACCTGGTTTAACTCTAGTCCAATGACTCCGATTACACGACCCCTTGGTGTGTCATCCGTTACGTTCAAATACACGCGCTTTGATGGAAAAACCGGAACGGGCAAAGTTGAAAGCGAGGTGGTTTTAGCGCGAGTAGTTGGAATAGTGGTAGTGGTAGTGGTAGGGGTAGGGGTAGTGGTAGGGGTAGTAGGAGCGCGTGACGTAGATGCTTTGTGTGTCGTAGACGTTGTTCTCATGGTGACGATCGTGCGTGTGACGTTTAAATTCAAGATGGCGGTTGAGTAGCGGTCTGCATTGTTTGTCTGCTCCGCCTGTTCTCAAATACACGTAAAGCGTTGTATTATAGGCCGTTTACACTCGCATATTTATATCTGACATGAATATTTGTTACACGCATTGAAATTTCTCCGATTCAACGCCGAAAACGAGTCTTTCACGGAATAGAGCGTGATCTATTCCGTGTATTAAATGTCACAGATTGGCCAATGAAATGCGCCGCTGTATTTCCCTTCTAAATTTTGCAAAATGGCTGCCGAAACGAAATCCAATTTATGGCGCTGCAAAAGCAACCGGCGTCTCCATACGGTACTTCATCGCCTTTTCTAGCCGCTATGAGTAATTCAATCGATGCTATGACTACGCCTACTGTCACAATTGCAAGTTCAGGTTCAGAATCATCCTCATCGTCGGTTTTGTTAGGAGCAAAGTCATCGGAGCGTGACGTACAGCACTCCGCCATTTTGTAAACTATGCCACGTGACAACATTCGCAGCGTAGATATTTTGCCTCGTGTATTCAAGTGTAAACGCTCGCTGAATCGAGATTCACCGTGGTAAAATTTATGTCAGATATAAATATGCGGGTGTAAACGGCCTATCAGAGAGCGTTCCACGTGAAAAAATGGGAATGACGCAAAATTCATTTTATATTTTAATAGTTCCTTACAAAGTTGACAGTGATATTAGTTCAACGACGATTCATATATACTTTTGTCGACGACGTTACATGTTGATTAGTGGTGCGGTGAATTTGTATGACGATACACGATGTACCTTTATAACAGCGACGAGATCGCCGGGTATCAAGGATTTCGTTATTCTTATGGCCGCTGTTTTTGGGTCGATGCTCAGAGCTTCTTGTGAATCTAAGCAGAACGGACACAAAATCATAATGTCTGATATCATTGTCAGTCAAAATGGCATAGAACCGTAAAACTGAATTAAAGTGTTTTTTATTTTTTATTGACATGAAAAAACTTGCTGGCATGGTATTTTGGATATGTTTCTGACAATACATGTCTCGATATAAATTACAGGTATACTACTTGAGAATAAATAAACGACAATCATACGGCCAACTGAGGTCGCGGGTTCCCGTAACTAAAATGCCTATCTGAAAAATGTACTATTATCAATTGTATTTGTCCTATCAGACATTGACTACTTACCCCATATTGAGAAAAAAAGTGAATCATTAATGGTGACATCGCCGTCTTTAGCGCTGATTGGTTGGTCTGTTTTGATGGTGTCATTCTACAAATTCAGTAGTACATAAGTCAGCATTTAATATATCAACAACTATAATCATCACATCATTACGTGCATTAATAATAATAGGCCGTTATTTACCTCCCCTCCTTCAATGCACTGTCTGCTCACAGTGTGGTCCGCAGTGAAAAAGAATTAATTATATATAAAATGAATGAAATGGAAATTACTAATTTTGCGTAAAAAGATATGTTTTAGTGTTGATTTTAAAGTCGTGAAAGAAATTAAGGTTCTCATATCAAGTGGCAGTAAGTTCCATAAACGAGGGCCAGCAAAACGAAAGCAGCGCATGCGAGTTGTTGCCAAACGGCACATCCAACCAGCCGCCAGAGACAGAGAAGAAGACCTGAGAGGACATGTCAGGACTGATGCGTCTTATATAGCGGAGCTTGATAAAACAAGAGCGAGATGCTGTTTCAACGTGATCAGGAAGACAAAGATTTTTATCAAACATAACATGACACCGAGATTTCTGTCTGTATCAGACGCTTCAATAGAATAAGAGCCAAGACTGAGATGTGTGCGTTTGATTGCTTATGGGAAATAACCAAAACCTTAGTTTTGTCATCATTAAGTCTAAGAAAATTCTGTGAAATTCTGTGGCATCCATTCTTTGATGACCCGCACGCAGAAAGATACACGGTTACTTACAGCAAAGGTCATAGCGCCGTTGTCAAAAAGAACATATTTCTGACAATCATCAGCATAAAAATGAAAGTGAAGGTCCAGCTGACAAAGCAGATCTCCCAATGTAGAGAGATAGAGTGTGAAAAGTGGGCCTAGAAGAGAACCTTGGGGACACCACAGTTGAGAGGTTTAATAGCAGACCGATAGTCACCCACGACAATAGTCTGGTGCCTACCAGACAGATATTATTTATGCCATTCAAGCACCTGACCGTCGATATCAAAGCGCTGTTGCCAGCGGCACAGCAAGGTCTTATGGTCAATGGTATCGAAAGGTGCGCTGAAGTCGAGTAGAACAAAAACCGATGTAGACGGTTCATTAAGGAATAAATGGATATCAGAAGAAATGTGCAATAACGCAGACTCAGTACTGGGTCGACTGGGGTCGGCAGATTGGTTAGGTTCGAACACTCGAGCTAATCTGAGTAAAAGCCGCTCGCTCTGTTACTTTCGAAAGTCGAATGAGCCTAGATGCAGGTCGATAACAATTGAGTAGACAGGCATCAAGATGTGACTTTTTCAGCAACGGTTTGTCTGCTCCGGTCTTCCAGATTTGAGGAACATACGAAGCTGCGAGCGACCCGTCGATAATGACTATGAATAACGGTGCCAGAGAGTCTGAACAGCGCCTGAGCAGCCACTCTGGGATCGGATCAAATGCACTCGATTTACCACGACTCATTAGAGATATGGTATCCTCGGGGATAACGGGAGAAAATGACAGGAAACGACTATCAGTTAACGATACTTCGTTAGCCACATTTTCAATGACCATGTCAATACCACGGCGGATTGCGCCTTGATTACCGCCGCATTGAGAAAATTTCTCACTAAAGTATTTTCTCCTCTACAAGCCACACACATTGCGTTGATATCTGAACGTGATAATTAGCTCTTGCCAAGTGTATGGTAGCATCAGCGGGCATGCACGAGTAGGGAATTCGTGAATATGTTTCGACTTCAAATGGGCAAGTGGGCGATGTCTTAAAATGTCGAAGACACGGTCAGAAGAAAGGGCATTTGTTTTACATTGACATTTTCATGTAGCGCTGCGGAGCATCGTGTGTACCTGTGGGTGGTTGTCGCTGACGGTGGCAGTGTATTTAAAACGAGAGAACACTGGATTCAAATCATCTTCGTCTTCAACAAATACGGTGAGATTTGCGTACGACTTCAACGGTCGGGCGTGCTCGTCCTGTCGTAGCCAAACGGTACAACATGTTAAGTAGAGTACATTTTAGATATCGGTAGCGATATTTCTTTTAATCATAAGTCTTTATAGAGGTCTAAATTTCAGCCATGGGTGTTCCCCTTGAGTAAAATCGGCTAAAATTGATCGATTTCTGAGCTTAGTTGATACAAAGTAGGCCAAAAAACAGAGTAATAAATTTCACATAAATTTTACATTTTGGACGTTTTCCGAACCATTTTTCTTGTATTTTAGTCATATACGTAAACATTGCTTTTTCGAGGATGAATTCACAAAGAAGATGCAAACTAGAATAATTTTGGTGGATTCAAGTAATAAAAGAATGCCCTACATTAACTTACACATCTGAGTCTTCCGTCAGCGACAAATTCTGGCATCGTGAGTTATAACCTTATCGTCACGCTGTATACTGAATTTAATAAACTCTTATATATACACATAATTTTAATAGGTGAAATTCTGTTATTATTCCATTGATCTAGGACAAAGGTCAAGTTCGTAACATTATTTACATATGCAAGTAAAACACTTTTATTATTATATTCACCTTCGCTTGGATGACGACATCCAGACGAGTTATCCGCTCGTAGTCGACTTTCTTTAACAGCTTTACCTCCCCTTGTAGAGGCAGAGGGATGGTGAAGTAATCCTAAGAAACCAGACATACAATGTGACCGAAATGATTCATTTATTAATCGATTAGTGGTATTAAACACGGTATTAGCCACACAATAACGATTACAAGATTAGTAGTAACAACACTATATACTGTAGGCGCTAGGCGATCATGCTGTTAAACACCTATGTTCTTGCGACACGTCTGTAGTTCAAATCGAAGACGCACGAACATTTTTGTACGCCTTTCTCCCTTATATACACTCCGCGATAGAATGAGCATTATTCTTGCGTTGTGCTTAAGTGATTCGTAACGGGTTCTATTGAGGAGAGATACCGTAAGATTTCAGTAGTGTATGGAAATGATGATCGAGAACATGATAGTATGGGTGACTGATATAAATACTATTAAGCAAGTAGCACGAAACCTTGGATATTGATTTTTATTAACGTAAACATGCGCCATCTCTATAATTATTAAGGTCACGTAGCATTAATATGGTGTTTGATTAATCATTAATCAGCCCATGATTAAGCTGGTCTGGTACATCCGTCCAACGAGACTGTCAGTCTTACCGAGTATGGTCCAGGCACCAGACTGAAGGTCACTACTTGTTGGCCCCCACTGTCGCGATCAGTAGCGCTGATTCCCGCGATAACAGTTCCACCCTCCCGCAACGCCTTGATGAAAATGGAAAATAAAAGTAAAGTAGGATATTTATATATAGCACTCTTATGGGGCTGACGCAGTCTGTAAAATAACGGTTTACTATCAAGTCACTAGGGAAGGTAGCGCTATAACAGGCGCCACAAGCTCCTCTTAAATTTACTGGACCAGGGTATAGTATTTGGTATTCCAAAAAATAAAGTGCAGTGGTACTTATTCATGGCTAAGTTGACCAGTAGAACTCGGATAAAGTACCTCGCCAAAGGATACAAAGGAAAAAACTATGTATTCCCGGGATTCGAACCCTCCACCTTCTGGTTCGCAGGCCAGCACTCTACCAACTCAGCCACCCCGTTCGCATAAACAGCATAAACAGTGACACAATACGTTGTCGCTACAATACCTACGAAAATCCTATGAAAACCATATTCGACCACAACGAACAATGTCGTAAATGGCGGAAGGTATCACGAGCATTTTGAACCAGCGTTCAGAACAATGACATCCGCATGGTCGTTTCTCACAATGTGTCACCGTAATCTTTGTCATCAATAAACCCACGTATACAATCTTGTCTACGTAAACTTTTGTCTGCACACCCCACGTGATACATCGAACAGACCACAGACCTCGCTGACGTTCGCGTAATAGTGCTGTTGAAGGAAGACAGGAGCGTTGTCGTTGTCATCCATCACGATTACAGTTATCTTCAACTTCAGCTGTAATGAAAGCGCGAAAAATAATATACTACTTTATTAGAAAATCAAAAACATTTATAAAATTTAAGCTTGTTGAGAAAGTTTTGAAAGTAACATTATAAACATCGGCAGAAATTAGCTTAATTGGTCTGATGATATACTTACGACATCTAAAACCTATCCTCGTATAATATCCGCAAAATTGCAGAGCTCTGCGACCTGCGGTTTTTGGGATTTTAATGTAAAAATACAAATATCACCAGAAATTACTTCCCCTTGGTCCGATGATTATATGCTTAACAAGTCTAAAAGAGATTAACCAAACAATAAAAGGTTGTTTAAAAGATTTTTTAAGAAGCGTATGCACAGAACAATATATCTGTATTTGTCTTTATTTTCGATTAATGATAAATGATTGGAGAAAAATTACCAAAATACCCATTAGCAAGACGTCACAAACCTCCCCTCTGAAGGGGCCGTTGGCCTCGCGACATGCGATCTCCCACTTAAGCTTATTGTTCGTTTCGAAGTCTAGAGGAGACGTGATGTAGATCTGTCGTGTTGTTTGATTCAGAGCTAAGTATTGGTTTCGGGTTGGCGTCAATACGAGATCCTTTGGTCCTCCCTTCAGATGCAACTTGCCGATTACCTCCCCTAGAAACGGCAAAGAAGTTTAAAAGTTAACCTAGTTGTCATCAAACACACTTGCATGGATAGGAATCCTGAATGCTCTATACCAATGATACAAGCGTTAAACTGACGCACAGTTCAACGGTGTATACGCAGTTCTCGAATTACATATCACAACAATGTTTTCAACAGTAGCATATTATCAATTTCTGTAGACAAGAAACTTAATGTGATTAAAATTTGTATATAATTTTTTCGAAATATAGATTAATAAATAATTGGATTCTGGATTTTGCTGGTGTTCCAAATCACCATCTAGATCCAGGAATATATGAGTACTTGGGTTGGATCTCCGAGGTTCACGCTCTATAGTTTTCTGGTTGTTTATCGATACCTGATGCATATAATCCCGGTTATCCTCCATAGAATAAATACATCATCATTCTAACGGTAGGCTTTCTAACATAATTACATAAAGCCCGCACTTGTTATCTTTTCTATACATTTATAGATAGCGAATATACTACACAGATCAAACATGATTGGGGAATATTATTTAACATTTGGACCAAAATAGCCCAACATGTAGGTCAAACCCTTTTGGACTCAGAGTCTAGTTTCATGCTGCCCTAAATAATTCGCGCAATAGAACATTATTAAGTACGGGTACAATAGTACATTATTGTATTATTATATAGGTATATATAAAGAGGATATTAATTGCCAAATATTGAATTTGATATACACAACAATGACAACAAGAAGTCAATGATATGATGTAGTGTGGGGCTGAAGATACGATAGTTGGAGAGAAATGCACAGAAAAAACTATACCTCTGATGGGACTCGAACCCACGACCTCCAGATAACCGGTCTGGTGCTCCAACTGAGCGACAAGGGCAAGCTTTCTCCTGTACATCGAGGTATTTAATCCTAAAGCTATATGTTTTTTTTCTGTGTATTTCTCTCCAGTTATTCATAAAAGCAGATACGCTACCCCCATTACCATCAAGATAACATAACTAACTATACGATTGGCTTCAAACACGAGCGACAGAAAAGAGAAGGGACGGAAGATTGAGAGAAAATATTCAGCGACATTTGAATGAACGAGTTTTTAAATGCATTCGATAAGGCAAATAGTAAAATTTTGCCTTGCATTTATATGGACATCGTGTATCCACTGGATGAATGGACGAGGGTCCGTAACATCCATGTATGATTGCAGCGCGAATCGCGTTTATTTAAACTTTAACTTATTTACTGCTGTACGAACCGACGGTCACACTCTCGATAGCCGTGTAGTAATGATCCACTGACCCGTCAGCGTTACCACAGCCGACTGCAACAGAACGGTGAAGACATTACAGAAATTAAAAGAGTGACAAACAATAATATTCGACATATTTCAATATGGAACAAGAGAACAGACGCCAGCGACCACCCAACCCTTCAATATATTAAAGATCTTTGGGCCTATTCAATTCAAC
>WURV02188280.1:0-12636 GCA_011762755.2 Epimenia babai | reverse complement strand
GTTCGTAATTTACAAGTAGAGAGAAAATTAATAGAAATAAAAATACTTGTCTATATGTTCTATACAGTATTTTATATTAAATCAATACTCTTTAATGAAAAAATACTATTAAAATAATATAAAAATTATGGTATAAAGTGATTGTTATAATGGAAAAATTTGTACAAATATACTTGATTATTTAACAGGTAGATCTAGAAATACGTAGTTCCTAAATCTATGCATAGGGATTTAGTAGTTGATATTTATCTTTTTTCTTGAGTATATTTAGAATGTAGCTTTGCTTGATACTAATACTAAGATCATTCCATAGTTTCACCCCTATATTGGTAAGAGACCTTGCTCGAATGTTTGTACGCCTGTACATTACTTTAAAATTATCCTCGTTTCATAATAGATGGTTAATATTATTAACACTTTTTATGGGAGTGGATTTACTTTGAATAGTTACTGGTAACGAATTGTGAAATGCTTTATATACAATACATGCTGTTAGACAATATCATATATATTAAGCAATTTAAATTTAAAAAAATGGGTGCAGTATGGTCACCATAAGAAACATTGCCGATTATTCTAACAGCACGTTTTTGTAATACATTTATACATTCAATCCGTGAGCTGTAATTGTTTCCACACACTGCAATGCAGTAATTAAGATATGGTAAAATAAGAGTACAACACAACATATACAATGCATCACTTTAAAAGAATTTTTTGCTGTATATAACAAATGAATGCTCTTAGCTATTTTCGATTGAACAGTTTTAACATGAGCATTCCACGTTAATTGACTATCTATATACACACCTAAAAATTTTGCATATTTAACAGATTCAATAATGTTGCTCTCAAAGTTAATATTCACTGTGCATGATGCAGGTTTTGCATAGAAAACCATACAATTAGTTTTACTAACATTTAGTGACAGTTTATTAACATGGAACCAAATACTAACTTTTATTAACTCACTACTCGTGATAGTAGCAGTCACTTCAATTTTTATTCGATAAAAATATATTGTTATCATCTGCAAATAAAAATAAATTTCAATAGTGAAGATGTCCTATTTATATCATTTATATGCAAATCAAACAAGGTTGGCCCTAGAACAGAGCCTTGCGGTACACCACAGGTAACAATAATCTATCGCAGCATTAATGGAAACATATTGTTGTCTGTTAGTTGAATAGCTTTCAATCCACGTAGACACAATTCCTATAATCACATTTAAATTCAGTTGATTGTTTTCTAATGGGATGTAATTAGTTAATAAAGTACATTTCAAGCTGTGGAGGAAATAAAATCATATAATATTCATTGAACAAATATGATATACGCACAATAAGTTACGATATTATAGCTGTAATTATAGCAAAAATACTACAAAAAATTACAAATTTTTAAATGTCAATCTCCAACATTATATGGATTAACTGGTGTCATATTTAATCAGCGTGGAATTTGTACCGAAAACCACAGGAATGTAAATGTAGAAATATTTTATAAAGCGCAGATATCAGTATTTATATACTGTAAGTTGTGCTTTACAGATAGAAAATATGGGCCAAAATTAAACGATTAAATGAAACGATTAATGAAATAAAAATACATTATGCAAAAGCCCCCGAAAAAACCTTAGCGATGTCTGCTGTTGCAATGAGATTGCAGGATCATTCCCTTATTTTGGACCTGCCTTAAGAGGAAGAGTGCCTATCAGATGTAATAAGACAACTTGGTTTTACTGCAGCTGTATGTGCATAAGATGGCAGATGGCGTATATGAACATAGAATGTAAGAAGCTAGTTAATATATCCAGGCCCAAGGTTATGAAGACCTAGAAATACAAAAACAAAAACTTCAAATATAATTCTCTCACGAATCGGAAGCCAATGAAGACTGATGAAAGAGGGAGGAGTAAATCGACAGAATTTACTTTTCTTTATAATGATACAACACGCAGTATTCTGTACACCAAACAAACGATCAATAAAACTGATGGCCTCAATGCAACGTTTCAATTTCTGCATGGAGATGATCCTTTTAGCTTTGTATTGAGTCTCTCTTAGAATCCAAGGTCGCGGGCATGAAGTACGTAAGTAGAGAAGCGAACCACATAGTCAGACTGAAGAAAACAAAAACTGTGCTCGAATCGATGGGGCTGCCGATGTTTGATTTGATCGTTGCAGTATATATGCCACCACTAATGAGATTATAAAATGTTTGCGTTAAATGATTAAGCGTTATAGCTAGTCCGTTCATCGCACCTGCATTCTCTCTATGGACGCAGTTGTTGATTATAATGATGATGATAATCCCGCACGCAATTTCACATAACGTAAAGAGCACTTGGCTCATGATTAGGATAATCCACTGAGTGCGTTCATCCTTACTAAGACGACACAATGGAACAAGAGGTATAATGACACCGTATAATGTGAGGTAAATCAACCCCAAACGTAGCACACCAAACCGTCTCTCTGCTCTTGGAAGTACAAGCAAATGCAAGATCACACATGGCATAATAACTATCGACAGCACAAAACCAATCTCACTGGACGTGTATCCCAGTCCACCGAGATATCTCACCGTTGATGCCCACACAACAAAAAAATATCCATAAGAACCACTTACACATGCCAGTATAATGTACACCAAAAGACACTTCCGCACTTGATGATCCTTTAGTAAATACACTAGCGTAGAATTTATAATTTTTCTTTTGTATACCACTAACGAATTTAGGCATGAATCACTCCTAGTAATAAACGACACATTCTTATCAATATCAGAATCAACATCGCTGTTCACTTTACTGCAACCAGCGACCATTTGGTCATTTTCCCTAATTTTTCTCATCCTGTTATGTCCAAGTCTTTTATTCTTGCACAAAGTCTTGTTTTCTCCTGTCGTGGTGTTAGATGATAAGTCTTGCGGGTAACAGAAGAAGGTGACTGCAGCCGATATCATGTTTAGACTTGACGCAACGATTGCTGGGATCACAAATGGAAATTGGTTGAAGAAGCCGTATCTTGCAAAGATACTCGTATATTTAGTAGCTGGTGATGACATGTAAGCGCCTACAGCTGTTGCTGCATTGATACCGACTGCGTAGGCTATGAATGAGATTGCCGTGGCTTTGGCTTGATTATCGTTGCTTGTGTACAACGCTAACACCGCCCTTGAGATGGGCAGAATTGAGTGACATGCTCCTCTGAACAGTTGACAGATAAAAATCATGGCAAAGTTGTAAGAGAAGGCAAAAGTGGTGTTGATGAAGGCGTTGAATAGAAAAAGCGCAATCAGAATTACGCGATGTCCGAATCTGTCTGACAAACGACCTAAAACGTAACTCAAACCGAAAGCTCCGATGTGAAACCCGTTTTGCACGTAGCTCACATACACGCCCTTGTCTGCTTCACTGTGTCCGAGCCAAAGAATCATTTCGGGGAGATAACTCACAGGGAATGTCACTGAGTACATGGCCGTCAAGGCACCGCAAAGTGAGATGATCACCGCTCGCCAAAACTGGTTCCTCTCGATGTTCATAATTCGTGCTGTGAAATTCGTACCACTCTAAAAGTCTGATAAAAAGGATGCAGAATATGCCTCAGTGAAGATTTATCCGATACTGAAAAATCCATGATTGGTCGATGCAAAATTCTTACTACTCATTTGTATCAGTCTAAATAAAATACAAAGCTAGTAATATATACCAAACACATTCAAGCATCCATATTGAATATCTGACAGTTAAGTAGAACAGAGATCCATACAATGTGCATGGCGCATTTTCAAAATGAGTTGAAACTGTTTCCATTATCATGTCGACATGCTGTAACATTTTGAACATCTAATTTCAATATTCGAATAAATTTTTTCCTACTTCTCTAAGCTTTTCTCCAATAGCATCATAGCTAAGCCAATTTAATAGATTCAGTAACCTATTTCAGCATCATTAGATAAGTAGAATACATATATATACAAGTTGTCTGATTGAATTTGAATTGAATTCTATCAGCCGTCTGACCCTCCATTGTTCATCCATCAGCTGATCTACCATTGACACTAAATATATTCTCAAACTTTATATTGTTGAGCATTATATTATAGCTATCATCCTTGCATCACGTCTTATTTAAATTGGTTCATATCATGGGCTGTATAAAGGGAGTAATATGTGTCAAACTTTCGCCTCGTATACAATTCATTGTAGAGCTTTGCCATTTAGTTACTCTTTTGAGATTCAAAAACAGCTAGGGGGAAGTAAATTTTACAAATGTTAATAATTTTGATCTTTTTTGTGAAGCATTCAGTGATATATCTTGAAACTGCTATTAAGAAGTTGTCTCCCTGTGGGGTTAATTCAGAACAGTCCAATATTTTTTATCGGAATGATTAAAATTTGATGATTCTGTTTCACTTCTCGCAGAATGTGATAAATTTTAGATTCCTTTTCTTTAATCATTCACTATCCTTATCATGTATTTTTCTCATTTTGTCTTGTGGCCTCTAACCCATTGTTTATATCTTCCTCAACATGGCCATTGGCTAAAAAATTCACTGCAAGCATGAACCACAGTTTTTATACCATACACACTCATAAATATATATATATACCAACACATTTTTCTTCTCAGAACATACATACAAGGCTTCCGCCCCCGAGATAGAGAACGATAGAACGATGGTTTTTTACGATGAGGCACGAGTTGATGGCCTTCTCAAGAGAATAGAGACGCCGTTCTCCATAACGGAGCACTACGTCAATAGAGACGACTTCCTGTACTATGTTCACGTCGACTTTATGAAAAGAACGAGCCGATTTGTAGCACAAGATAATAAACCGTATCAGCGTGGTATTCAGGTTATTATACTAATGGTAATACGTGATTTTAGAGTGCTCCTAGGTAACACTGAAGTATGATAGAAGACACAACAATGATTAATACAAGCACTAGACTACTATACACTATATACTACAAAACTCTGAATATAATGTATATTACAGTTCACAAAATTACAAATATCGATTAGAATACGTCAGGCAAACCAGAACTGTTAATAAAGTGAAGTGTGTCTTATATATTGTATAGTAACAGGATAAATTTTGGTTAAAAAGGCAATGAAGTTCTGTAATAGGCCAGGGCATGACCTTCACATGTTCTATCCAAGTTAATATTATGGTTAATACGATAGTGTTGTTACAGAATATGACAGGTACCTTGCCTTTGTATGCAACTGGGTCATTTGGCCATGTTCAGTTTCAAGGCATTCATCCACTTTATGCCTCCTTGGACGGCATTCTTACTGATTTACTCCATTTCCTATTGGGTAAATTTCGATTTTTCAGTTATCACTTTATCAAAATAGTATTCTACGCTAAGCACTATGTGATTATAAATTTGTTGCAGAAAATGGTGCAGAAATACCATCGTAATCCGTCCAAGATTGCGAACGATGACATCGCTGAGGTGACATTCCTCATGTCGGAAGACCGAATCAACATCACGTACCACCTGGAAGCGTTCCAGATAGCCGCTTCTACACGCGAATTTATCAAACCCCATAACTGGGCGGAGAAAGGAGCCATGTTGAATTATAATCCAGACATGCACAGTACATTTCAGGTGAGGCACGTCTTAAAATTAATATAATTTGTTACGGTCACCTATGCTGGATAACATCTCTATTTCTTGCAAGAGTGAAGCTGTTGGTACAATAAGTTACTCGGGGGAGGGCACTTATCCCCACACTCAATAACTTGAATAAATCACAGGGTATATTCAAACAAAATATCAATTATTTCTTATAAATAATTCAAATATCAGCCAATCATACTCATTATCTCAGATTATATATAAACAGATCATACCATCGTTAATCTTTATATCTTTTTACATGGGTTTTCAAGGTAGTTACGTACACCTGTAAACCAGAATTATGCAATAAATTGCATTGTGTACATAAAAACAAATAGACTAGGTTTTAGTGCCGCCTAATTAATGATGTTAAATTATTAAATATTTCAAATATTGTCATTGTTCCTAATGCAATTCATAATAACCTTCTTATAAAAATCTTTATTAATATTCAAGCCTGAAAAACTTCATCATTTCATATCATGGAAGGCGTAGATAAAACTTTTGTTGATGCAGATTTGAACTGGAAATCTCTCACCTGACAAGCCAGGCTTCAGTCCATTGCTGGCAATTGAACAATAGATTGAAACTACAGTATATGCAAGGAATAACACGAAATAACAAATAAATACTAGCATCTTGATAGTAAAATCTATTCGCCTCACATGACATTATTGCCTTGTTTTTAGGTATCACTCGAAACCAAACCAACCAAAGGAGTCGATCAGTTTCTCATGTTCCTGGATTTGATGCGCGCTGAAGAAAAATGCAGGGATTCGATCCGTGAATCTGAAGAAGAAGTTCGAGAACTTCTTGAAACGAGAGAAAAGGAGAATGAGGCTTCGGAACTCACGATTTCTGTTTATGACACGGAGAGGAATGAAAAGGCGAAGAAGCACCGAATGGAACTCGTAAGTCAGGGTCTAGTGACATTGTTACCAAAGTCATCACAGAGGAACATTGCAACCTGTCATTAAATAGCAACATCGTTGTGTAAGTTAAGTCTGTAGAGATATTATCTACGTTATCTCATCGTAGTATTATTATGTATTACCTGAGCTCTTGTGTTGGAACATTATTACGCAGGTCATCATGTCGCAACATTGTGAAATGTCACCTTGTAGCAATGTCGTTAAATAAGTCATCATGTAGCAAGGTCGTTAACTAAGTTATCAAGCTGTAACATTGTTACCCAAGTCATTTTGTGGCAGCATCATTAAGCAAGTCATCATGTACTAATATTGCTATCACTATCAATAGCACAAAGCCTTGTTAGTTTAGTACTATGAGAAATAGAGGCTTTATACAAATATTTAAAGTAAGTGGATGTATTGATCACAATTTCATGCTCTATATGGACATGATGATGCATCGATAGGAGCGAACTCTTGAAGAAATGAAGCTGAGGAAACGCGAGATGGAACTGGACTACTTGGCGCCGTTCCTGGCACAGATGAATAACCCAGAGAAGATCACACGTAGTCAGGCCTACAAGCTGAAAGAAGATTGTTTGAATGATCTCAAGCAGAGATTAATTGATAGAGCAAATCTGATACAAGCCAGATTTGAGAAGGTCGGTCTTAAATTAGGTTCTGGTTTTGTCCACTACTACTGAAACTAAACAATGCGGGTATTAAGAACAGATCACCTAGATATGTAACATAAAAAACAATATCAACTGACCCATTGTATTAAAAGTTATGCGATCAACAGAAATCCCTGGTGTTTACAGAGAAAGTTTTTTATTTTTATAAAAAAGGAGCAAGTTTGTTGATTGGTTTTTGACAGGAAACACAAGAACTGCAGAAGAAGCAAGCTTGGTACCAGCAGAACCAGATGTCAATGCAGAAAGTCGATGAGGAAGATTATCTCAACTACTGCAGCGACGCCATGTTTAGAATACACATCCTTGAGCTGAGGCTCAACAGGTGCGTATTCTACAATGTAAATTTATCCCGGGTAGCAAGTTTTACAATCCACCGATGGTTATCTGTTTCCGTAGTTCTCAGACAGATACTACCTCAGATATGGTGCATCGCAAGGTCCATCCGTTAAATATCCCTAGGGACCAGACAAAGAAGAATTGATTTACAAAAGTTGAAATAGTCAATTTCAGACAAGACGTTACTATTTATTCTCAAGTCACCATTTACATAATTCAAGTATTTTTGTGCTTAAAATGTGGATTGAGAACCAGAGGCTGGGTGACAGCTATGTCCATAGCCAATGATAATTGCAAATTTTTTATTAACAGTTGCTAAAACTTGAGGCTACCTTAACAACTGTACAATCCATATGGCCATAGATCAATATCTCGTAACTGATGATCATTTTATTACAATAAACAAATAAACAATAACAATATTAGAAATATGTAGAAAATACAGAACACAATTTTTCAGTATGTAGCTGAATACCAGGAATATATTGGTATGTAAAGTAAGTTAAAAACACATTAAGATGTAGAAATTACCGATAATATGTACTGATTCCAATAAAATATCTATTGATTGAAATAAAATATGTATTGATTGAAATAAAATATCTATTGATTGAAATAAAATATCTATTAATTGAAATAAAATATCTATTGATTGAAATAATATTGATTGAAATAAAATATGTATTGATTTAAATAAAAAATCTAGTGATTTAGATAAAAAATCTATTGATTGAAATAAATCTATTGATTGGAATAAAAGAATCTATTGATTGAAATAAAATATCTATTGATTGAAATAAAATATCTATTGATTGAAATAAAATATCTATTGATTAAAATAAAATATCTATTGGTTGAAATAAGATATTGATTGAAATAAAATATCTATTGATTAAAATAAAATACCTATCGATTGAAAGAAAATATCTATTGATTAAAGTAAAATATCTATTGATTGAAATAAAATATCTATTGATTAAAGTAAAATATCTATCGATCGAAATAAAATATCTATTGATTAAAATAAAATATCTATTGATCAAAAGAAAATATCTATTGATCGAAATATAATATTTAGTGATTGAAAGAAAATATCTATTGATTGAAATAAAATATCTGTTGATTGAAAGAAAATATCTGTTGATTGAAAGAAAATATCTATTGATTGAAATAAAATATCTATTGATTAAAAGAAAATATCTATTGATTGAAAGAAAATATCTATTGATTGAAATAAAATATCTATTGACTGAAATAAAATATCTATTGATTGAAATAAAGTGAATTCTTCATAGATAGTATTGACATGAGAAGAAAGAATGGCTGGTGAGCATTGCTTAGGGAGAGTTCTGGTAGAGGGTCAGGTGGAGCAGGCTAATTATTACTAATACTTTGATAGTTGTGGTTTTGTAAATTTAGTAAGGTATGGTAAATTTGGACGAAATATACCTGACAAAGTAAGAAAATTTACCTTTATATTAATCACATGGAAGTTAACAGATAATCTTTTACTGTTTTAATGTACACTTAATGTGCACATTAAATTTTGTGCACATATTAAATTTTGTGCATCTATTAAATTTTGTGCATCTATTAAATTTTGTGCATCTGTTAAATTTTGCACATTTATTAAATTTTGTGCATATATAAAATTTTGTGCATATATCAAATTTTCAGACACAAAGAAATGGCTCCCTACAAATACATGGCGATGGAACAGAAATTACGAAATGACACACGCCTCGCTGATTTTTTCTGATTTCTATCTACATTCCAATAACAGTTAAATAATATAACTAATAAACAATGTTTCTTCAACTGAATGGGTTTTAGCCAATAAGTGATTATTCATTTTACAAGTATATGATGTAATAATGGTTAATAAATAATTCAGCTGAATGTATGTATAAAATCTAAGACTATTTATTTAACAAGTATATTGTTAAACAAATCTTTTTCGATACATTTTACAAGTTCACCGACAATGGTCGCAAATTATTGCTTTCCATATAATCCACATCACGACAAATCTCTATCAATATTCAAGCGTAGAAATCTTGCTATTTCCTGTGGTGGAAGGAGAAGGGCAGAAGAGGTCCCGGGGTATGATTGGATTCAAATTAACGGCCTCTAGTGCGACCACTCACGCTTCTAACCGCTGCACCACTCGAGCAGACATTTTAGTCAAATGTGCGCCCACATTTTACCATACAGCTCATCCGATAATCGTCGCCTGTTCGATCATGTGCCTAGCTCCACCTCATTTCATTTAACGAACTATACTTGATGCATCCAAAAAATTGTTACTCCAAAATGTTTACTTGTATCAATTCATCATACTACAATAGCTCAACAAATAGAGAACACAACGAACAAAAAATGATTAACGCAACAATTCACAATAAAAATATTTATTAATTTTGCTTGTCTTTGCGATTGGTTAAAATTGATTGCACACTTATACCTGGGTAGCACGCTAGTATAAAAATTATTAACGTCTTTAGCCGTGTTAGTGTAGTGTACGCGACTGTATATAGCTGCGTATACATGTACGCGACTGTATATAGCTGCGTATACATGTACGCGACTGTATATAGCTGCGTATACATGTACGTAACTGTATATACCTGCGTATACATGTATGCGACTGTTTATATGCGTGATTGTATATAGAAGGCCTATAAAGTAGTATACAATTACGGCACATACAGGACCCTGATCATGGATGTGGTGTAGAAACTCTGCCCCCCCCCCCCCCCCCATGCTGGCGGTTTCACTAGGACCAGGTGGAGGTGACGGCAGAATTATAATTAAGTTTTATCTGTCAAGTTTCAGTGATATATACCTTGAATTAAACATTGTCTCGACAAGCTGCAGGTATCCAACGCTCTGTACAATTGCACTTTTTGTCTCACTAATAGTACTAATTATTTTTAATGCATATTAATTTTTAGCCAATATTCTATCTCTTCAAATTTTTTTCGTATTTAATTATAACATCGGCGTAAACGGAAGATCTATTTAAATTACATAGACCTATGAGTACAGTACAATATCCATCAAATTATAGCTGGAGGTCATTCAGATTTTCTATTTAATAAGGGCGTGTTTTGTAGCCAGCTTTATTAATTAGTACTATCAAACATTTTTCATGTTATCTTATTTCATTGGAAAAGTTCGCTATGGTTTCCCTCTTTTGAAAATTTATCGTTCACCTCCGCTCGAAATTCACTCACTGCTTGACCAACATTGAAATATAATTAAGTAGATTCGGAAAAATACCACCACTTACGGAAATTTCCCGCAATTGCTATGAAATACATGACCATCATTTATACTACCACACTTACATATTACGGTAAACCCACTTAAAAGTTCACTAAAGTTTCCTTATTCTGAAAATTTATTGTCCACCTCCACTCATCATTCACTCACTGCTTCACTGACATTAAAATATAATTAAGTATTTACGGAAAAATAACATCACTTACGGAAATTTCCCGCAATTGCTATAAAATACATGATCTAGATCATTTATATTACCACACTTAAGTATTACGGTAAACCCCCTGAATGCGATAGCATTTATTACAGTATATCACGCATAATTATCATTAAGCGATTTATAACATTAAACGAATATATTTAATAACAAAAATGTGATAACAGGAAACATGACAATAAGCGTGCAGAGTAGAATGGAAAATCACTCGGATAAAAATTCATAAATAACTCAAAATATAAAGTTACTTCAAGTTTCAAATTAAACCCAGAATGACTTATACAAATGAAACTGATGTTTAAAATATATAAATATAAAAATTAAAATCATTGCTATATATATATATAAAGTTATGCCAGGATATTTCACACAAATTCACACATTCAATAACAACATGAATAAACAAAGACCATTTTCATTATGGGCCCCTTGTGACCTTTAAATCAGTAATATCGCATGAAATGAGAAAGAAGTTTAAGCAATGGATATACGTATGTTGCGACTAGATTTGTTTCCCCTTGAGCCAGGCAACTGCACCGATGCATCGAGACCGGATTAGCAAAGCGTGTTGGACGCTAGGGGTAACCGGATTTTTTAGGCCATGGTCGGCCCTTCACAACTACATACGACGTTAACATGATGTCAATAAACATTGTTAGCCTCTTTTATTATGTTTAGAGACATCTACAATGGTTAGCTACATCTAGAATGGTTAGCTAAATCTAGAATGGTTAGCTACATCTACAATCGTTAGCTACATCTACAATGGTTAGCCCAATCTACAATGGTTAGCCCCATCTACAATGGTTAGCCCCATCTACAATGGTTAGCCCCGATCTACAATGGTTAACCCCATCCACAATGGTTAGCTACATCTACAATGGTTAGTCTCCATCTAGAAGAGTTAGCCCAATCTACAATGGTTAGTCTCCATCTAGAAGAGTTAGCCCAATCTACAATGGTTAGCTACATCTACAATGGTTAGCCCCATCTATAATGGTTAGCCCCATCTACAATGGTTAGCCAAATCTACAATGGTTAGCCCAATCTACAATGGTTAGCCCAATCTACAATGGTTAGCCCCATCTACAATGGTTAGCCATCATTTACAATGGTTAGCCCCCATCTACAATGGTTAGCCCCCATCTACAATGGTTAGCCCTCATCTACAATGGTTAGGCTCAGTTTGGGGAGGGAATTAATGTTAAACCATCAAGTCTGGGCTGACAGCTGACCTTTGCCCATTCATGCCACAAGTTTTCAATGCTGACAGACCACATATGCCGCAGACAGAGGTACATCTGTTGTGGGTGACACGAGAATGAGCACGGGGGTAATATTAAATAATCAATTTTTCAGTTTTTGATTTTTATCATCTACCCGTGAAATTCAGTAAAGCTCTTTAGATATTTGTGTACATTAACATGCGACTCTTTGACTAGAGGCTAGAATCCTACTTTAGGGATCCCTTAGTCAGATACGATCTTTAGATTTCTCATATCTAGCTGCGCTATGATTTGCATACATGTATACGAGAAGCGTCAACAATA
>WURV02188269.1:0-12637 GCA_011762755.2 Epimenia babai | reverse complement strand
GATCACGACTTTTAATATGGATGAATATGAAGGACTTTCATCTGAACATATTGGAAATATGACACCAGAATTTCCGGGTAATGCAGATGTTAGCTATAAAGCCTTCATGTACAAACATTTATTTAGACCTCTTTTTGATAATGGTTCAGTGACACAGGACTGGATTAATAATAACGTTAATATTTTTGACTCTAACCCTGAAGATGCTGATGCAATGGTTGCAGCTTATGAAACAAAGATTGAAGAAGTAGGCGGAGTTGATACGTGGATTGGCGGTATTGGATCAGATGGACATATTGCATTTAACGAGCCTGCGGGTTTTGTTTTAGTTGATGGTCAAAAAGTTGCAGTTGATTCTGCTACAACACCTGAGTCAATTTCAAGACGTGTTTACTTAACTCAGGATACTTTAGAGGATAACTCTGAGTTTTTTGAATTTGTTAACAGAGATCCAGCTCAAGGTAAGAGACAAGTTGTTGAAACTGCTGATGGACTCATTTTTGTTGATGCAGGAACAGAGGGGGCTCGAGATATTACTCATGAAGAAGCTCTTGCAATGGTTCCAAGTACGGCTTTTTCTATTGGAATGAAAACTTATATGAATGCTGGGCGTAAAATTGTTATGGCGGTGAAACCTAGTAAAGCACCTGCAATTCATAAAGGAATGGATCAAGCTCCTGATAATGATGTAGCACTTTCTTTATTGCAAAATTCTGAAAACGTAGATCTTGTAATTGATGAAGCTGCAGCATCACAATTAGAAAAATATCAACGCTCAGAATTACGCAAAAGCAGTTTCTTTAAATTGTCTTTGATTGAACAGCTAGATAAAGAAATTAACACTTTAAGAAAAACTGAGCTTCAATCAGAAACAGCTCCAGGTGTTTTAACTTTTTATGATCGTGATGGCGCTGAAGCCTTTAAGATTAGAATTGGAAACTTCCCTCTAAGACAAGACAGTTGGAAAACAGCTTTTAAAGAAGCTGGAATTAAATGGAATCAAAATTGGTCAACTAGTATGACTCAATTTGTTAGCGACCTTAAGAAGAATTATCCTCAGTTTCAAATTGACCGTACAATGAATTTTGGCCTCCTTGTTCCTTCTGATATTCTCGGAAAAAGAGGCACATCCGGTCCAACGATTCGACAAATTCTTGAGCACCCTAATAATAAGAAAACAATAGAATCTTATGGGATTACAGTTGAAGAAGCAGTTTGGGGTTTTGTCACTGCTGTAAATCAAAAGGCTGAAGGGTTTGAATTATCAGTTAAAAATCGTGATGATGGAAAAACTCTTCTTGATGAGCATGTTGGATCTGTTCCTTCAATAACGGTTACCGTTAAAACTTCTAAACGTTCAGAAGTAAGAGAGACAACAGACGAAATGATGTCAAGAATAAATAGAGAAACAGCAGAATACATGCAGATAGAGCTTTACGAAACGCTACAGCTTTTTTCTATATTAGGAATATTGGGTTCTTTGGCAGGAGCTATTTTTCTGGGTCTTTCAAATGCATCTGCTATATCTCTTTTAACACCGGCAGTCATTGGTGTTGTTTCAGTATTAGCATTAGTTCAAATTTCTAAAGTTTTAAACCGCTCAGAGTTTAGAGCAGTACCAGTCAGAGCTAATGTTCCTGGATTATCAGGTTCAGTGGAAGAGTTGGTAGATAATTTTTCAGATATTTTAGAAGATTTAGGTGTAAAGGATGGAGTAAGAATCAAAGTTGATTTGGAAGGAAATCAAAGAGTTTTAGATTTATCAAGAGAGCTTACAGATAATCCAAATCAAGCGGTGAGAGATAAAGCATTTTGGTTAGCCAGTGCAATTACAAATGCTCGTGGAATGAAAGTGATGTCAGCAGCTGAGCTTTATGAAGATAAAGGAAAAGGAGAGTTGACAAAAAAATGGGTGATTCCAGCAGTCAATCAAAGATCAGGTGGTGCTAGTTTACAAGTTAGAGCCATTTATGAAGCATCAAAAACAGGAAATGTAACTCCTGTAATGGAATTAGCGGCAAGTGAAAAAGGTTATTCAGGATTGAGTGACAATTATCAGTTTTCAGGAGCAGTGCAATTGGGTCATGCTCATGCAGGAGCGACAACACCGATTATAGTTCAAGCTGATCATAGGCAGCTGAATGCAGCGAAGATGTATACAGCAGATAAAAGTAAATTAGAAGCTGCAGGATTAAGTGAAGAAGCTTTCAAGAAATTACCTTTAGCTGATAGAGAACAATATGTAGATATAGAAGTCAGAGAAAAACATTTGGCTGATTTTAAAGCAGAGCTAAAAGAGGCATTACTTGCTCAAACCTATCATATTGATTTAGACATTTCGACTTTGGTTGATCAGGCATTGCTTGAAGCATTGTATGAAGAAACAAGAACAGCAGGCAATCCAAGTGGACTTTCACCTTTGGGCTTAGAGATTCAAAATCGTCTTGATGCTGGGGCAAGCATGAAAGAAGTAGGAGTCTGGATCAACAGTCTTTCAGATGAAGAGCTTAGAGGCTGGGTAGATGAAGACAGATTAGAGAAATATAGAAAAATTAATGAAGTAACAGCTTATTGGACGACAAAAATGATTGTGGCTTTAAGAGAAGTGGAAGCAGAACTTAAAGAGCAAGGTCTTATGGATCCAGAAACAAAAGTATTGATTGGAGTAGAAGAAAGACATACGGATTGGCCAACTTTAAAAGATAAGCCATCAGAAGTAGAAGGAACCATTGCATTGATGGAAATGATTGCTGCACAGCTTAAAGCACATAACGAAAAGAATGGAACAAGTCATGATGGAGCAAGCAAAATCAGTTATCAAACTGGAACAGCGCATGGAATTGCAGGAAGAGAAGTTAATACAACTGTCTTTTTAACACATGAAAGATTATTGGGTCTTACAGGAGTTCAGCATGGAGCTTCAAAACTAACAGATGACCAATTTCCATTACTCAATGAACATCAAGTAGGAGAAGTGCATTTAGCGACACAATTGCAAAACATTGTACTTTCAGAGATGGTGAGAAATGTTGAAGGTATGTCAGATGTGATGGCAGAGATGATGCAATTATTTATGAATCCGAGCTTAGAGTTTATAGATAGTTCAAAATCATTATTAGGATATTTAAGAAAAATAGATAAAAGTTCAAAATGGTTATTAGATTATGCAACAGCGAGTCAAGCGAAGGTAGGAAAGTTTGGAGTTGCAAAGGAAGGGTCTTTAAGTTTATGGGATCAGTTTTTAAAAGCAGCAAAAGATGAACAAGGTTTAGATTTCGGTAACAAAGCAGATCGAAAAGAAATCATTAGAATGATGGTAGAAGACGGAGAAGATTCGCCTGCAAGAAGTACGTTAAAAGATTTAATCAAATTTTTAAATGCACCGTTGCTTCCTTATATGACAGTGATGCCGGAAGAAATAGAAGCAAAAGTAGTGCAAGCGCTTATAGACTGGCATGAAAAGAATCATACTGCAATAGGGGCAGATGGAAGTCAGGAAATATTTGAAAGTTATGCTCCTGAGAAAGTGGCACCTCTTCCAAATTTAGAAGTGATTGCAGCGAACCGTTCAGAAGCAAGAGGAATTGATGGTGATGGTGATTTGTTAAGCCCTCAGCCAGAAGGTGCTAATCATAGACCTACAAACTTTATTTCTAAAGCTAAGCCTCAAGTTATTTTAGCACCAAGAACGGGTGATGAAAGTTTATTGAGTCCTCAATCGGAAGACGCTGATCACAGAACAACAAATGTTCGTTCAGAATTAAGGCTTACTCCTAGTGAAGGAGCAACCTATGTTGAAAAAAATCTAAATGGCAAAAGCGTGAATGAATGGATAGAAATTTTAAATGCAACCGGAGATCGAGAAATTAATGGGGAAAGAATTTCAAGTAGACCAACGCCAGCAGAGCAGCATCTTCTTCGAGAAAATGGATGGCTTTCAAATGATCATCTTGGTGGAAAAGCAGGTTTTAGAATCAAAGCAGGTGAATTTTTAAAAGCTGTTGCGGCTGAATTATCAGCTCGTCACTCAGAAGTAAGAGGTTCTGAGGCAGAAATTGTAATGGCTCAAAGTTATTGGTCAGGTGATTTAAAAACAACTGCAATCGAAAGACCTTTTAGACCAAGTCGTAAAGAAGATGTTCCGAATATTGATGAAGATTTCAGTGAGTCTGAGTTATTAGAATTAGAGAGAATTGGTTTAGAGTCTTTGATTAAAGGTGAAGGTTATATTTCTGCTCTTGCTGCAGGTGCGAGTTCACGTATGAATGTAAAAGAAGCACCCGAAGATGTTAAAGCTATGGATACTGATGGTGATATTCAATCTAAAGCTGGTGTGCCAATTGGTCAAGTTGACGGGGAGACGGTAACTTATTTAGATGAATTTGGAAACGGTGTTGGAGAGTTATTAGTGCAGGTTGAATCAGCAGCTAAAGAAGCTGGAATTGATGATATTAATGTTGCAGCTAATCTTGCAGGTTTGCTTTCAAATGAAGCTTATAGAGCAGAGCATGAAGGTATTTTAAAAGCTGCAAATCATTATGATATGGATCCTGCACAAGTAAGAATTTTTGAACAAGCATTAGGAGCTATTTTTGTTGCAACTCCTGAAGACGTTGATGCCTTAAATGAAAAAGGAAAGTTTGATGACGAAGAAGCTTATCAGAAAGCAAAAGCTATTTCAGTAGCAGCTCAACAAGCTATTAATGATGGTGATGCTGAAAAAGCTGTTTTTGAAGGTGATCGACAACCATTGGGACATGGTGAGTATTTTCATCAACTCGTTTCAAGTGGTGAATTGCTTCACTTAATTGAAGCAGGAAAAAAATGGGCCTTTGTTAAGAATATTGATAACTATGCTGCCAAGTTTGATAAAAACTGGGTAAGAATGTTAGGTTTATTTTTAAGAGATGGAATAGACTTTCAGCCTGAAGTTTCTCCGAGATCTCCTGGGCAAAAAGGTGGAAGCTTGATTGTGATGGAAGATAATGGAGCTCATCAGCTTGCTGAAGACCCAAGTATTAATGCAACAAATCAAGCTAGAGGTGAAACTGTTATGGAGTCAACAGACTCTTATTGGTTTAATAATGCCGTAGCATTTTTCTCTATTGATTATGTGATTGATCTTTATAAATCAGAATCTCAATCTAAAGAAGAATTTATTGCTGAGTTAAGAGTAGCTGATTCAGATGCGCTTGCTGAAATTGCTGAAAGAGGTCGCAAGAAATTTCCAAGTTTACTTGATGCAAAACCTGCTCGAATTGGTGATGGTGTTACTGTGAAGCGTGAAACTAATATGTGGCAATCATCGGGGCTTGTAAGTCAAGATGTTAAGGTAAGAGCTGTTGGTGTTTGGGGTGCGAGAAATTTTCCTATTAATGATTTTAAGGAAATGAACCCAGGTGAGAGAGAGGAAGCTTTAGGAAGATTGAGATTTCTTTCAACTAAACAATGGACGCGTTCTCAATCTGATTTTGATGAAGCGAAAACGAAGCTTGGTGAATCTTTGGGTAGAGAAGCAACAGATGATGAGGTGTGGCTTACGCTTGAATCTTATGAAGGTAATAAGCTGTTAGCGGATGCATTGCTTGAGTATTCTCGAAATACTAAATTTGTAACACCTGGTGTTTTGAATCGCTCAGAAGCGAGAACTGATGATATAAGAGTACTTGCAAAAGCTCTTGATAATATTGTAACAAGTGATACGAGTCGTGGTAAAAGTGAAATTGTTGCAGAAGTTGAAGGTGCGATTAAAGATAAATTAAATGATTTGCAACTAAGAGGTGGGGCACAAACTCTTTATAATAAAATTCGTGACAAATACCTTGTTGAAATTGGAAAAGAATTTTCTGAAATTGATGACCAAGAATATCGGAAATTAGTGAGAGCTTATCAAATAGAAGTTGCAAGATGGGCTGGCGCTCTTCGTGGAGAAAAAATGAGTGAATCTTCAGTTCTTCATGATGTAGGTGCAGAATTTTGGTTTACAAAACAGCAAGTAGGAACCAACGGTTGGAGAGCAAAAATTGGTGAGTCAGTTTATGATGGTCCTTACAATGTTTACACCATTGCTCGTATGGCACAAAAAGTAGCCAACGATCTTAACCGACGTAACATTGATAATTATCTTGTAGGTTTTGATAATCGACCTAATTCAGATGTTTTTGCACTTACTTTTGCAAGAGTTTTAAAAGTAAATGGTATTCAAGTTATTTTTTCTGACCAACCAATTCCTTCGCCATCACAAATTCGTACAACAGGGGTAGATGGTTTTCCAAATGAAGGAATTATTATTACAGCAAGTCATAATGCGCCAACGGATAATGGAATTAAGTTTTTTAAAGATGGTGTTGTGATGGCAGATCCGCAAGCTATTCCATTAACTCAAGACGTAGATACTTTAAAAGATTTTGCATATCCAGATCGAACTGCTCGGGGTCAATACGATTTAGTTGCAGGTGAATTTGAAACAATTGATCTTATTGAAGCAACGTTAAAACATTATAAGAAACATTTTTCAGGACTTGATCAAGTTGTAGCGACAGCAAAAGCAAGTGGAGCAGATCTTGTTCTTGATCACATGCATGGTTCAAGTGCAGGTTTTGCAGAATATTTTGCTAGCATGGGAATTGAAGTCATTGAAGATCGCACAAAACCAATGAGCGAAATGTGGAAAGATGCTTCATTTAGAAATCATCGTTATGAAGAACCAGGAAAAGGACAGGTTCCTTTCAGACCAGAACCAAAAGAACATTTTCTTCATGAAAGATTTCAAGACTTTAAAGCAAATGCAAAAGAGGGATCACTTTATTTTGCAATTGATGGTGATGCTGATCGTCTTGCAATATGGGTGAAAAAGGATGATGGAAGTGTTTTAGAAGTAGCTCCAAATGATTTAGGCGTGCTTTATGGAAAATTAATTGTTGATGAACTTTTAGAGGGTTTATCAGCTGATGGCACAGACCACGGAACTTTTTACATTGCAAAAACGCAACCGACAACAGCGGGTATGGACTTTTTAGTGGATTATGCTAATAAGCAAGCTTCTGAAAAAGGGATTAATGCTAACTTTGAATTATTTGTAACTCCTGTTGGCAGTAAGCATTTTGGACCTAAGTTTACAGATGGAAAACTTATTTTGGGTGTTGAAGAATCAGGGCATATTGTTATGAAAGATTTCTTCGATGATGCTGCAGGTCAATTACACTTTTTGTTAAAAGCGCTCAATGGAAGATCGCTTGCAAAAGCAATTGAAGAAACAAATGATGCTGTTCATGAGCAGCTTAATGATTTGATTTATGAGCGTGTGAATCCAGATATTACACCTGATTTTCAGGCTAAATTTTTAGATCAAATTCAAGCAGGTAATCCGCAAGGTGCTTATGAAGCAATTGCTGAACATTTGGGAACTTATGGTAAAGAAGTTGTTGCTGTAAGAATGACACAAGTAGATGCTAGGTTTGAAACAGATAATTTTGTGCTTTCGCCGAATGGAAAAGATTTTAATCAAGTGGATGAAGCTTATACACTTAAACCGGCTGAAGGTTTACATATTACATTTGCAGATGGAACATGGCTTATGATTCGTGTTTCAGGAACAGAAGGCGTTGTGAGAGTTTATGCACAAGCTTTCTCAGCTGAAGAAGTAGCTGCACTTCAAAAAGCAACAGTTGATGCATTTGATTTAGCGATTGCTACTCGCTCAGAAAGTAGAGCTTTGAAACCTATCAATGATGAGTTTGACGCAAGGTTTCAACAGGCTATTTTAGCTGGACTTGAGGGTAGAGAAAGCTCTTTAAAAATGCTTCCGGGATATGTTGGGCGACCTCAAGCTGATATAAATGGAAAGTATATTGCTTTAGATATGGGCGGCACTAATTATCGTGTTTTAGTTGTTGAGATTGAAAATGGTGTTACGTCTATAGTTGATTCTAAAAAAGTTGAAATACCTCAGGAAATTGTTAAAGGTGGTAATGCTGAGATTTTATTTGATTTTCTTGCTGAATCAGTGCGTGATTTTCAAGATGAAGCGGGTGAGCTTGGATTTACGTTTTCTTTTCCAATAAACCAAGAAGCTATTGACCAAGGAGTTTTAGTTCATTGGACAAAAGGTTTTGATATTGAAGGGGTAGAAGGCGAAGATGTTGTTGGTTTGTTAAGGGATGCTTTAGTTCGCAAAGGTGTCAATGTTAAAGTTAATTCTGTTGATAATGATACGGTTGGAACTTTGATGTTAGCAGCACTTGATACTTCTGATGCTTCAATAGGTATTATTTGGGGAACAGGTTCTAATGCAGCTGGTTTTTTTGATGCTAATGTTGTTTCAAAGTGGTCAGACAGAAAGTCTCACGAAGGAGATGTTGCTGTTAACTTTGAGTGGGGTGGCTTTTCTGAGGTTAAAGAATTTCAAACAAAATATGATGTTGCACTTGATGAAGCTTCGACGAATCCAGGTGAACAATTATTTGAAAAAATGATTTCAGGAAAATATATTGCTGAGTTGTTTAGATTAACATTGTTAGATTATGCAGATGAATTTGAAGGAGTTGATTTTAACTCTGTAAATGCTCGTAATTCGATTGATGGGCTTGTAATATCAAAAATTGTAAATGATGGTTCTTCTAACTTAATTGCAGTAAAAACAGCTTTAAGTGAGTTGGGAATCAATATTACTGATATTAAACAGTTGAGACTTGTAAAAAGTTTTGCTGAAGGAATTAGCAATCGAGCTGTAAATTTAGTTGCTCGAGGAATTGTAAGTGCATTAAGAGTTCAAGATCCTGATTTTAGTAGAACGCATACTGTAGCCATTGATGGTTCTGTTTATTTAGGAAGTGTTTACAATCAAATTAGATTGCGTAGCACACTTGATGAGTTATTAGGTGATAAAGCTAACAAAGTTAAAGTGGTTAAGGTGTCTGATGGTTCAGGTCTGGGTGCTGCTGTGATTGCTGCAGCTGCTCGCTCTGAAGTTCGTCAAGCGACATTTTATCTTCAAAATAATGCAGCAACTCTTGTTCCTGCAGCTGCTATTACAGCTGTTGTTGCAAGTAAAGTTCCTGTTGAAAAAGCTCTTGAAGCTGTTGCTCGAAGAGCTAAAGATTCAACGTTGGATCGTAGGAGCTTTCTTCGTAGATCTAGTGTTGGAGCAATGGGAGTAGCGGTTACTTCATTTTTTGGATTAGCAACAATCTCGAATGCAGAAGATGAAGAAGAAATTCAATTAATTGATAATAACAACCAACCAACGATTGTAACGATTGATGGAAAAATTTATGCTTATTTTGTAGCGTTGGAAGATGTGGTAATTCAGCTTAGTACTGATTTAGCGAGCTTTACGACTCTTGATGGCGTTTTGAAAAAAGGTGAAGTTGGATTTGTTCAAATCAATGAAAACCCGAATTTGCCAAATAATTTCTTAAGAGTTAAACAAGCACCTGCAGCTAATAAAAATCAACCAAGAGCAAGAAGAGTAGAGCCTCAGGTTGTTATTCCAGCTGGTGTTCAAAACCTTGCGAGAACTTTAATTCAAAGAAAAGATGTGACTGGAGCAGTACGACTTTTTACAAGTAATGGATCTGTAACAGTTCAAACTCAACCTGCGCGTTCTGAATTAAGGTTGAACTCAATTACTCCTGAGCGAATTTTAAATGCTAGTAACTCTGATGAGCTTTTTGGAGATCGTAGAAGAGACTCGCAATGGGTTTATAGACAAATTCAATTAGAAGGTGAATCTTATATTAATGTTAATTTTGAACTTCAATCAGCGGCATCTGAACCTAAAGTATCTCAATTAACAGGTAAATTTGAAATTAACGTTAATTTGCCAGGAAATGATTATGATGCAAAAATTGTTTGGGATCCTAATACAAAGATATTGTCAGCATTGAGAAAGGGAGAGCAGTACGGTTTAACTGAAGCTCCACAAATTTATTATGATGCAGCTAATAGATATTTTTATCTCGTAGGTGATTTTGAAACTGATGTTATTTTCTTTGGTGATGTTAATGATAATGTTCAAATTATTCTTACTAATGAACTTCCTAAAGGAAGTCAGGTTTTACCAAGAGTTATAGTAGGTGAAAAAGTTCAACCAGAGGGATCGGGTGATGATGTTGAAACAAAAGTTATTGATGTTATTGTAAAAGAGTTTGGTGTTAGTCGAGATGAGATTGCGTTAACAAGTAATTTTTCAGAAGATTTAGGATTTGATTCTTTAAGTGTTGTTCAATTTGTATTGGCTATAGAAGAGGAATATGGTGAAATTTCAGATGAAGAAAACGAAGGCTTAACTACAGTTCAAGATTATGTAGATCTTGTAAAATCTAAGTTAAATCGCTCAGAATCAAGAACTTTAGTATCTTCTCGATCTCTTACAATTAGTCGTAGTCAAATTGAAGAGCGTAAAAATTTAAAATTTTCAGTTTTTCTTGATGAAATTTTAGAACAACAACCTTTTGAAATCGAGGAACTTGAAATTACATTTAAAGCACCAGGTGAAACATTTAGTTTTGCAGGACAGGCAGCAATTGATGAGAGTGATTTGATTCTTGCAGCTAAAGGTTATGAAGACATAAGTCAATTTGAGTTTATTGCGTTGATTTCTGGTTCTGAATTTAGAGAAAGTGTTTCCGTTTCTATAGCAGATCCAGGTGTTGTTGCTGAAAATCAAGCAAGACTTTTACGTGATATAGAAAATGGTAAAGTTGCTGATGAACTTAAAAAACGCGTAGAGTTAACAGAAGGTGTGATTCCTTTTCAACTTTTACTTGCTGCTTTAAATTCAGGTGATGAAGCATATGCTGTAAAAGTTGTTTCGGCAATTACGGGTAAACCAGCTTATGCATTATCACTTGTGGAGCAAACAGTAAATTACCTTGGAACTCAATACGGTGATGCTGCAATTGAATTCACTGGAAATGTAAGTGGTGATATTGCGGCTAATGTTGGTGTTAATCCAAATCAGGTTAGACTTGATGCGCCAGTTATTATGCAGGCAGATTTACTTAGAGCGATTGCTGATAAAGATGCTGTTGTGCTTCTTAATCTTTTACATGATTCAAGAAATTGGGCGCGTGAAGCAGGAAAGCCTGTTCTTGTAATTTCTGGATTTAAAGACAAAGCTGAATTCTTAAGATTCTTTAGAACAAAAACAATGGTGAATTTAGGAATTGAAGCAGGACTTATACGAACAGACTTAGAGTTTGATATTGAAAATGGAAAGCTTGATGAGTTTGTAAGTTTTGTAAGTACTGATGGTGTTCAAGCTGTGATTGACAAGAGTGAGGGTGCAGCAGCGACTTTATCTCTTGGACAAGGTTTAGGTTCAGATCTTCAAGGTGGTTTTCACTTTGGTGTTAAAGATGTTAAAGATAAAGATTATGCTTGGGCAACACACTATTTAGCTAAATATGGTTTAGTACTTGCTTCAACAGTAAAATTTATGAATAAAGCCGAAGCAATGGAGCTTGTAGAACGTATTGTTACAGGTCTTGGGCTTTCTAAACAGGGTAACAGTTTTATTTTAAGTCAAATTGATCGTTTGATGAATCAAATTGAAAGTCAAAAACATATTCAAACGATGGCATAAAAATTTAAAGATCTATCCGCTTGTTGAGAGACGTTCGTCTCGTTGGCCCTTCAAGCAAAAAAACTTACTTTCCTCTCCCTTAGGGAGAGGTTATGTGAGGGTTTATTTTATCTAATTAAATACTGAATTTAGTAAGTATTTTGTGGGCTATAAGCATATTCTATATAAGGAGTTATGTGTGAAAGTAAATAGATTTTGGCGAATAACAGCTTCGTTAGCTGCTGTGGTTTTTTTAATTTCGGATATTGCTTTAGCAGCACCAGGTTTAACCTTTAGAGGTGTACCTGATTCAAGAAGTGAAATCAACGCTACGACTCCGTCTTTGTATCAAAGTATTTCAATTCCAAAAGAATTTGGAACAGTTGATATGCAACACTTTGGTCAAAGGTCTACCATTGTACATGTGCAAGCAGCCCATGGTCATTACGAAGCTCAAAAAAATATTCAAAATATAATCAATTATATTGAGGATGAATATGGAGTAAATCAGGTACTTTTCGAAGGAACTGCTGAGCCACTTAATTCTGATCTTTATCGTTTTTTTCCTCAAAATGAATCTCTTACACTAAAAGTTGCTGATGCTTTTATGGAAGATGCTCTTTTAAAAGGCGCTGAGCTTTATTTAATTGAAAATAAAGGTGAAGAAGGGTTTGGTGTTGAATCTTATGAAGATTATATGGCTAATTTTGAATCTTTTCGTGATGTGATTTTAGCAAAAGAAAAAACCTCTCAGTTTCTTGCTAGATTTGAAGAAGCTGTTTCTAGATATCTATCAACTTATACCTCAAAAGACCTTAGAAGTTTTATGAGAAGTTTAGAGAGTTATGACAATCTTCAAATTTCATATGATGCAAAATTAAACTTTTTAACCAAACAAGCTTTCAAACATTTTCAATTAGATTTAAATGATGTATACGAGCAAGCTGATTGGCCTCAACTTGTTAGAGTTATTAAACTTAAAAGTTTTGAAAAACAATTTAACCAAGATTTATTTCAAAAAGAAAGGCAATCTTTTCTAAGTAAAATGAACGTCATTCCGAGCAGAGCGAA
>WURV02188258.1:0-12637 GCA_011762755.2 Epimenia babai | reverse complement strand
CATTGAGGTCGGACAAACTTTCAATGTTTGACAGTCGTGTAATAGAATTTCTAGAGTTTTCTCCAGTATTTTATCATTAAATAAAATGATCGTTAGGCATTGTTCTACAAATCTACCTTTTAAGTGTCGTAAATTAGAACTAATATTTCTGTATTCATATAGCAGAAGGTCAGGTGGCGTAGTGTTTAGAGGGTTTAGCTATGAATCCAGGCGTTCCTGGATCAATTCTCGACCAGGCCCTAATCACTCTACTTAATATGACGTTTTTCGGGCCAAAAACGCCTTAAACCCCGTGCCAGTAGGGGATCTGGGCATCCCTTGTAGTGTGGTTCTGTTCGGGATTTTTCCTACTGATGTGGTCAATACATGTGGCTGAATACTGTCAAAAATCATTACAACCTCCACAACATACCAATGAAGTTGATGGATGAATTTATCCATAAGACAGGAAAACTACGAGAAATTACCCATCAGTATGATGTAACGGCTAACACGTCTTCCCTGAATAAAAGAATAAAACAAACATACTTTAAGCTGACTTGTAAAGGACAAATTTTGGCCCATACAATTTTTCTTGAATTGGCCTATCATTGGCAACTGACAACATATACTTGGCATGCACAGGGTGGTAGTGATCCAAATCCAGTTGCTAAATTTTTTTCATATTCTGACATTCAGACAACTGTTAGTTTTCAACCCTTACCACACTGACAATTGTATATCACATTACTATAGCAACACAACTCTGTGACAAGAGGGTGCTAAGGGTTAATACGTTGAGATAACTATAGTGTGGATTGCATAATGTAACAAATAATATACAAACATCTTCCTCCAAGGTGGGTGATAATGGCTCCTCATCATCATTAAGCGAGTCCATGTAGTGCAATTTGTGAGAATCCCTTTTTCCATCTTTGATACTCTCATCATCTGCCTCTTCCTCGGTGAGCGCGGACAAGTTACTGTAAGCTTGCAATGCACAACAGATTCAAAAACTTGCTTCAACTGCAATTACCAATAAAAGTTGGCTATTCTTTCAGGAATTATTAATCATATAAATTGACCTTGGTTCCATATCATTCAAAGATTTTTTATGTGATATTAAAAAGTATCATTTTATACATGGAGTAACTGCCTATGAAAAAATTCGATTACTCAAGGTGGTCAAGTCATGTCCGGACAAAGTTGTGTCACTTGATCCAGTAGCGTACTCTCGGACAGATGAGAAGTTAATTGGGGCAGAGAATTAACCCGAATAAATCCCATCCAACTCGTATATGTTCACTAAAGCGTATTTGATAAGGCCCTATGACAATGCAGATAATACTACTAAGCGTACATGAGATGCACCAGTGATTCAGTGGTTAGAAGCGCTGCCTTTCGTGCAAGTGGTTGCGAGTTCAAACCAGCATAAATCAGGGATTTTTTCCACCCCTTCCACAATAGGAAACAGGCAAGATTTTCGTGCTTGAATACTGAGAAAGATTTGTTGTGCAATGGTTTATTATAAAAATAAAATAAATATAAAAAATATTGAACATGGCAATTGTGTATGTGCGACTGACATTATAACATATAAAGTAGCACTAAAACCTCGCCTTTTCCCTTTTATCTCTGCTTTTCTCTCGTTTTCGTTTTACCGAATGAAAATCATTATTCATCGATAAAGAATATTAGAGTGAAGGATGAAAGTCTTATATTCATTTACTCCAACCATCTGAAGGTTATCAGATGTCGTCCATCTTAAGTCGCAACTGAATATACAATAGTTAAATTCTAGAGATCTTCAGTCACCTGGTTGAAATTTAGCTACTAAAAATTGATTTGAACAAATCCACAGCTGAATTCAGCTTGCCAAGAATTGTCTGAATGACTACCTTTGTAAACAGCCTATTTCTAGCTAACACTGTTAGATTCAGGTGGTCAAGAATGGTCTGCATGACTACATTAGTAATCAGCCTATTTCTAGCTAACACTGTTGGATTCAGGTGGTCAAGAATAGTCTGCATGACTACCTGAGTAATCAGCCTATTTCTAGCTAACACTGTTAGATTCAGGTGGTCAAGAATGGTCTGCATGACTACCTGAGTAATCAGCCTATTTCTAGTTAACACTGTTGGATTCACCTATGCCCTTAAGTTGGTTTTTGCGGAATATTCTATATATACGACCACAACCTCTCTATAAAAAAATAGAATGATTTTACTATATACTTAATAATAATAATAATAAAGCTTTATTTAGAGTGCCGTATTATCCCTTTGGTCAATAATAACAAGACTTCCCACTTCCATACAATATGACAAATATCTACCAACCAAACCTTTTGACAGGACTGCTGTATTAAAACTTAAGAATGCTGCAAGGAAACGACTGAACATCAAGCTGATGCTATGTAGACCAATAAACTTAAGGAAAGTATGCAAAAAGGTAACTATTGTTAAACCTGCCATATTAGCACTGTATAGAATTAAACAAAGGAGAAGTCATCAGAAGTACAGGCAGATGATGGCCGATTATCGGTCGGTATCGTGGCGATGAAATCATTTTAAAACTCATATACGTCTGTTCAGTACCAGTACATCCCATCCATACATAGATTAAGCATAAGAGTCCTTACTTGGGATGCTGGGTTGCTCCAAGCAGGGTCTATACAGATAGTGAAAAGCGTGAGCAAATTAAACACTTGTGTCGATATTTAACTCACTAAATTTTGCATTAATAGCTGTATATATGTTGCTTTATATAAATTGTATATTGAGTAGTATATAAGATAATTGTATATAATATAGATATTAAGTATCTACGTATATAAATTATTTGTAACTTTTTTTCATTAAGAATTCCCTATGTACTATTAAAGTTATCTGATGTTATACACAAGCCTGATGTCCGGTACAAGCCAATTGGTACATGAATAAAGAAAAGTAAAAAATTATGCAAATTACAATTTGATAAAATGCACTGCAGCCAAAGCAATTATTAAATATTCTTTTGCGCGTAAGTTTTCAAGTTTGGTATGCACACGTCACTGTAATTTTTACGTGAAAATTATCTGTCTGCATACATTTCTGATTCCGATCGCTTAGCCTTTAGTGTCGAACTCGCCTAGCGGGTATTGTCACACTTAATCAAGGCGGAAGGTGATAATGCATTCGGTTCACTAATAATGACATTCCTGGATGTTGTTATCGTTTCCTTACATCTACAGGTGCTATATATTAAATGAATACCTCGATCCATCCCCGATTATCGCAAAAATCGGGTACTTTTCCAGAGCAGACGATATTATACCGCCATGTTGTAAACTATGCCAGTTGCTACCACGTGACGAGAATAAGGCATGACTATTACTCTAAAGCCACTAAATGATTTTCAATGTATCGTCGCGTAACTTTTGGTTGAACCAATCATGGATAATTTTACCACGATATTTAATATAAAATATCCACGAATTCAAGAAATGATATCCCAAATGTGTAAACAACCTAAGATGTAGTTAAAGGTATCACATGGGTGGTATGGCTAAGATTAGTTGTAATAATTGAAAATTTTATATAAATAGAGTCAAGAGAATGTGAAAGGTTTTTAACACATTTTATTGACAAAGCCGCACATAAATTACTAGCGTATCTACTTGTCTGTCATAACATTAGTATAGATGTTGATGGCCTCTAATATTTTAACTAAAAAAAATTATAGAAAAAATTATTTAAATATGAAAAACTTTCTATAGTCTTTCTCACAACGCATTAATTCATAATACTGTCCACATAACTGAGGTGTAAGATGTTAAGTTGGTAGAAAGTAGAAACATAACATGACATATATTTATGAACTCCCCCCCCCCTTTGGTTTCCAAAATTTCTCCTTTATATTGGATAAAGGCCTTATAATGTATATAGCCTAAATGTGTATTCATATAGATACAAAAGTTTACATAAATCCCAGGAATAAAAACCACAACTCGCACCTCTTTCATCTAATTTATCTGACCAACACAAACATTTAAATATTTTTACTAAAACTATACTCAAATTAGAATTTGAATCCAATAAACATGTCTGCCAAATTGCAAAGCGACATAACAAACAGATTTTTTATGATTTTCCTCCAATAACGTAGATGTGAATCAATAATTTCCCCCTTAAACAAATTATTCAATAAACTTTAATGAGACCACCTCAGTAATTATTTCTGACTATATATAAATATAAATATATAATACAGGTATTTTTCAAAACTAAGAAAAGTGCAAACATTACCAGAATTTATCTCCCTTTGCCGATATAACAATGCCTCTATAACTCTAGTGATAATTGGGGAACCATTGCGGTTCTCTGAATAACTCAGAAAAATGCACAGAAAAACCTATTCCTCAGATGAAAAGGGTTGTCTTGCAATTTGTGATTATACAAAAAATGCCAGTATACCAGTTATATTCAGCAACAGAGACAAGAGGAGGCAATTTATCTCAATAAACATTAAAATTAAGACTCTGAAATAAATTTGGCCGAAAATAACCAATTAAAATTATTTGGTGACAGCTAAGATTTTTTGGACACCTGGTATTTACAAATAGAAAGATATAATAAGAAATAAGGCAGAACTATCACAAAGGCACGAACAAAATTATATATAAATAATTAATACAACATATTAAACACAGGAAATGAAATTTGATTTGATTCTTGTATTAAGTATACGAAGCAACTTGCTGCTGACAGTAAGTGTTTTCCAGTAAAGTGAAATAGACGGGATTCATTGGGATACTCGCGTTAGTCTGAAAAATAAATAAAACAACGAATGGTTCCATGTTTGTAAGACTTAGTGATACTGATGATGCATTCCTTGTGTATACGAAAACTCGTGATTCAATAAATATTCCTCTAAAAAGGTGTTGACCAACTGTTCTTTTATCTAAATGAAATATAACTACCAGTCTACCACCAACCAACATGAGATTTGTATATCGGTACTTTGTTGGGCTTGACAATACATTTTTTTCATCTTTTTCAAGCATTCAGTAGAAAGTAGCCAAAAATACAGTACCAATTAACTAAGTACTCTCTCATTACTTATAAACATGATTAATACACATACTGACTATACTTCGTTACTAATTTCTTCCTCCCACCCCACTCCTTGCCCAAATCTTTCTACATGATGTAATATTTATTTGCAGTGTGGAGGTAATTTGATCACAAAACCAAGGTTTGAACCATCGAGTGGTACACTGGTCCGTCTATGTACCCGGGTGCTATGCATGCATGGTACACTTGAACATGGTACGCTTGTAGATAAAACTTGTTTCTGATTGACTTCCGTACGACGTGCAGTAAAAAGAATGGAAATAAAAACCCTTCAAAAGAACGTAATGCATTACAAGAATTCTCACATAATTTTAGTTAGATAACGACCTGATTAATGAAATATCAAAATACACCTGTGTACCATGGAGGTTCATTTTCAGAATATCGCTTGTAATACCTCAGCATTGCCACTGCCCTGGGCATGAAGAAAGTATGCCAATTATTATAATTCTTTTAGATCAAGAATAAAATCGTGTGTTAGTTAATAAATCTGTAAATAGTTCATGATTGATAGAATAAGGTCTCAAAAATTTTGAGATGTAATAAACTACCCTTCTTTCTTGACCTTTTAGATTCTTCCCTCCATTACTCAGTGAAGATAGCCACAGAGGGGTTGGCAACCCTTATTTCAGGAAATGGAGAATTTTCAAGACAGTGGCTTTTCAGCATGTGGCTACAATTATAGGTATTTTATTGATATAAATTCATTCTAACTCAGTGATACATGTCATGCTGAATAATAGCAAAGAATTATATATGAATATTTACAACTGCATAAAGTAACTCCTTTAACAATAAACACATGTTGGAAGCATTAGATAAGTCCAGGATCTAAAAGGAAATAATTCAGCCAAGATATTACCCGTAAATGTTAGTATCAAAAAAATACCTTTTTCCTGTATTGTCATACATAACATTAGAAGCCATAAACAATGCAAAAATATCCATTTTTATTATGTTTTTGTGATACTTTAATCGCTGTGGACATTAACTAATAGCAAAAATAGCTGCCACTTTGTATGACCATGAAATATGACAAAATTTATTTTCTTTTGGTCAATGCAAGTATAGTTCATCATACTAGGCGAATAAATTGATGAATACATATACAGACCAATATCTATGGTTTAATATCGTGAGAGGATAATCAAATTTTGCGTGGTGAAGCTCTAAAATTCACTGTGAAGCATACACAGGGATTCACAATTAACCTCCATGTCAAGAGCAGTTCTGAAAGAGCCACTGGTAAATATTATACTGCTTGTGAAAAGCAATGCACAAAATTTTCTTTATGCCCTATAAATTATTAGGTACACACCCCGAGAACTAAGTCTAAAGCACAAGAGTCTCAGATGGAGTGGCAACTAATGACTTGCAAAAAATTGGTCTGTTCCTCAACCTACTGTGTGAATAAGACAGACTTCCCGCTGTGTATTTAGATATGCATGTTACCCTCAGCGTTTTGGGATGTTGCATTAGCCATATCATAGCTATGATGAAAGATGAAAATAAACACCTCAATAACTAAGAGATCAGCATTAATTGCAGCCATATTTGTATATGACAGTTTGTTTGACCATTTTTCTTTGTCCATAAGATGTCCCATAAAGCCTTCTATTTCACCCCTAATCCTGTATTTTTTGCCTACTTTCTGATGAAACTCTCAAAATATGACTAGATCGATTATGGCACTTTCACATTATGAAAATCTGTTATTAATAAGAATAGAAAAAGAAATAAAAAGCTATATATAAAAGTAGTAAACTATTTACAAGAAATGGCTTTTTTATCAACCAATTTATCCCGCCGTTTAAATTAGCCATCGGTCACAAACATGGGAGACATCTAATTTTCCCAATCATTACGACATCCATTGGCTCATTCATCTTTTATATGCACTGTCTAGACTCATCAAATACATCTCAACGATGGCAAGTCGAGCAGAGCAAATGGAATGGTATTTTGCCCACGGATACGATGGAATTGATTTGGCCTGGCATTTGAACTATAGCACCTGAGCCATTACGTTTTCATTATCAGCCACGGGAAGATCTTCAAAAGTGAATTTTTGTTCTTTGCACCAAGGAAGATTAGTGCCACTATCATGAAGGAGCAGTGGAACCGAATCAATCATATCTTGAAAGATGCGGATAGCATCAGGACTAACTAACCAACTTCCCTGAAGATATTGCTCCCCTTGTTGAAGAAACCAACTGTTGTACCAATTTAATAATGCATTTTTGTTTTAGACTTTTAAGGATAGCAAAATGAGATTTAATGCTTTTTAGAAATTCTTAATAAAATTTTGGTGCCCTATCGCTACTGCACCCTCCACAGTCACTCAGGTTGCCACATGCGTGCCAACTGGACGTCTTGAGAAAGTGAATAGATTGTAAGATGAGGACAGGAGTCGACAAGATCGGCAAGACAAAGTGTGGGATGCCAGGGCAAGAAAATCTGGAATTAATGAATCGTGACGACGATGAAGTCAATGAACATGACATTAGGTATGTTAGAGAAGATGGTGGAGAAACAAAGGGCAATAAACCCGGGAATGGTAAAGTGAATGACTGTAGGAATTAAAATCAGTCATAAGAAGAGGAACATTGAAATGAGGGGCAGTTAACTAACATGGAAGTGTGGGTTGCCATGTAAGCAATGTCGACAAATGCACAAGGTGAAAAGGTAACATCTTTAGGACCAACTGAGATTAATATCAACAAATGGCTATCGTTTATCAAGTATACCTTATCAAGTGCAATGAGTCACTAAAATTCACCTTAAATTTAATTCAAGTACAATAAGGAGAGGAGTTAGAACACCGTGCTATAACAATAACATTAACAAACATGGAAACCTAACATCTTCAAAAGCAGTTTACCAAGATGGCTGAAGCAATGAATGACATTTAACACCGCCTGGCGATGTATCATATCCAGTTACATGGATGAGCGACTGTGTCAGCTTGAATTAAACAATTTTTTTTCTAAATAGTGAATCTGCAAAAAACAACAGAACTCAACATTCCAGGAATGATAAATATTTGCTTCTATTTTTATTGACATAGCCAATCTCTGTCTGTAGATTCCCGGGGATCTAGACAAATAACCCACGTCATTCATCATATGTATGGCACCCAACTCTTTTCCATCAGACTCCCCTACAGATTTATTAGATATTAAAGCTTTGGAATGTTTCTGAGGAAATTTCAGCATAGTTAATAAATCGTATATCCAATAAATACGACCCAAATAGAATGCATATGCCCAAAATGAATTATGAATCTCTGTGAAAAAGATTACAGAAGTAATAATCTGAAAAATCAACTCCGAAAGAACAGAAGATTTCTTAAAAACCAAGATATACAGATTTTGAAACCATCATGAATGAATCAACAATTATTATATCAGCTATTTGAATAAATGATACTTTACTGAAAATGTTCTACTGAGGTAAATGTAGTCACGTATTCAGGAAGTAATTCAAGTACAATAATAACGTCCTAGTTTGTCCCACAGTTGTCATAACATGTTTCTGTAGTTTTGTCTGCCTGATATTATTATAATCCACTATATCAAAAGATTTTTCTCTCTCGTTTCTTACCATTCCCCAGAATAGCTCACATAACGCCCCTGTGGAACAAAAACAAGATAGGATTGTTCACCGCAAGAAACAGCCCCATGTTTGGAAGATCCATTCATGTAAAGATGTATCAGACAAAAATAGCAATGCAGCATATACGGCCCAGAAAAATCATCTATTGCCTTTAGCTGGAGGATAGCATGACACTTGCACATATAAATTCATGGAATTGCCACGATATTACATATGGGACCCGTTGATGGATCAACTCATTATTTGCTATTCTCCAATGTCTGCCAGGAGCGAATTGCACTAAACGCACATTATTTTGCTCGAATCTTGGATTGAGAGGCTATCATTGCTGGTCTTTGTGGTGCGAGAGCAGATAATTATATTGTAAACGCGTGGGTTACCGGCAAATATATACGTTCTCTGGTGCACAAATAACGCTTGTCATCTCTCACAAAACTGCAACATTACAGAAATCGTTTTTTTGGTAGAGTGGAAAATACGGGAGTGATTGGGAGAGTGGTACGGGGTTATCAAAGGAGAAAACATATTAATGTAAACATATTATTACGTCTCTTTCGACAAAGCATTAGAAAAGCTCGTATACCTAATAAGAGTATTCAACAAATGATTGTGGGTGATCATTATGTCGGTAACAATTTATTGCCGTTATAGAAGGGTGATATATTACAGTGATAATATTTAGTGTACAGTGAAGAGTAGATAGAGCGCTGAATGTGAGCGCAGCATGACCACAGCTGATGTCCAATTACAGAAAATGCCCTCTAGGATGGATGATTAGATTGGAATTCCTGAAGAAAGCGTGTTCGACTCCCTTGACCTTCCAGTGAACTACCTGTGGTATTTCTCTGCGGGACGGTGATTATTCAAGGGCGTTTCCCTCCCTGTCATGTGGTTGTATAGCGGATTGTGATGGTACTGTTCCTTGGTGCTTAACGGTCCACAATCTCGTCATCTCACTAGATAAACATCACGTATATCACAGATTTAACATAGCGTGCAACATGGATAGGTAGTCTGTTGGCATCTAGGACCACCGTCACAAATGGACGAAGGTCTGCCCAGAATTCGTAAAAGGCCAATGAGAACCCAGGTAAGATAACAGGTAGATCCCAGAAAATCTTACATCACAATGTAATGAGAACATGTATAAAAAAGAAATAAAGACAATATGAAGGCTTGTATTAATACGTAAACCATTTATAATCGAGTCAATTTCAATATAAAAATCTCAATGATAAAATCATTCATAAGACTATGGAAATTTACCAATGTGTAATAACGGAAAATAACCGATCAACAGTGACCTATTTAATACTACTGTTTCATGCATTTTATCGGCTATGGGTTGTGTGTCACACGCACGTCTCGAATGATGACGATTTAGCGAGAAGAGGCTCTGAAAAAACATCACACATTTCATAAGAAATTAATTGTGGCTGTATAAAATAAAGAAAATTTTATTCAATATGCGCTAAATTTCTCTAGTTTAACAATAGGTTATGAATTAATTAAGACAAATATGATGCACTAAACAAGGAATGCAAGAATAATAGCATGAGTGAAATATATACTTAGGCGATATGAAAAATTGTAAATATACAGTACCTTTAATTACAAAATACTTTTCGAATCTATTGTATTTTGGGTAAAAAGCTCAATTGCTCCTGATTATCATTATCAGTCAAAATAAAATATTGCGCAAAAACATTACTATATCGGTATACATAAAAGGTAAAGTACAACATTTACAGACTGCACGTATCAGCCAACAAAGGCTCTCAGATGCGGTTTACAATGAAATGTTTTTGGTAGCTATTTAGCGCATATACAATAGCTTAGACACTCACATATCACCCTGCCAATGACAATATTGAGCATCTACCCATTTTGGAGAGAGGGTTTACTCTAGCAATCGGGGATAAATGACTTGCTGAGGATCACCGCAGAAAAGTCGACTGGTGGGAGGTCGGAATTTCGAAATTCGAACCAGCGACCTTTTGGTTACGAGTCCGGTGTTCCTACCACTCGACTAACTGCTTCCCCAATATATGTGATTGTTGGGGGTCGCTAATTAAAAATGGCATTTAGCTATTATAAAAAGGTCTATCGTGCGAGCTGGTTGATACTCGACCGGTCATATCGATGCCTTGGATTTCTAATGATTGCATATTTAGCGCGACGGAATCGAGGGACCACAGACTCGCTGAAATCTTTTAGTCACACTTCCATAATCTCCCATCCATCATTCGCTAATCTAGTCGCGATGATTCTATCATGCGTGCCTTCTACATCCACAGATATCCGAGACTTTAGAACTCTGTTTTAACGCCGCCGGCATGACTGGAGTCTGCTTCCACCGACCGTATTGATCCTGCAGCTCAGCCAGTTCCGCAGCGATATTTATCCTTAATACTCACACTGACAGCCACCTCACATAAACCAGTCTCCTACACGCCGTGCATAAAGCACATCGGGGATTCACTCTATAACAGTCGCAGTTAACTAACTCAAGGCTATTTATACACAAACGTGCTAAAAAATTGACGACCACTCATTCGGGGATTGACCTTGTCGGACCTCATTTCCCATGAGTCTGCGTACACTAAAATCGATATACCTATGTTGAATTCGATACTTAATCTAAGTATTCCCGCGTCTATATCTCCACTTCCGTAATAGCATGTCTATAGCCCTGTAGCTATACAGTATACTGCGCACATTTCCATTAACATTATTTTTTTCTCATTCTCTCTTTTTCTGTCTCTGACATTAAGAAAAGCTACCCATGATGCTTCATCGACAACATCAGAGAAATACGTAGGAAATGTCCGTAAAACCGTGCCACTAGAGGAACTTGAACCTGCAAACTCTAAATCACTAATCCAGTGCTCTACCGAGAGCTCTCCCAGGGCAAACAAAGGCAAACTTGTTCCAGTGTATTCAGATATACCCCGCATTTTCCATATCTGAAAATTGTATTACATTCAATGAGATCCCCTTACAGCCATTAGGCTCAAAGTCAATTAAACATATTCATATGAAATAAGACTAATATAAAGATATAAAGGTGTACAGACAGTAAAATGCATGAACGTACATACCTGACTGTTCATCTTCGTTTGTAATACTGTTAAGACGAATGTAATCGGAACTTCGTGTTTTCGATGATTGCCGATTCGTTCTAGCGCTGTTCGTTTGTCGTCGTTTTTTTCTGGAATTTGCGAGGAGAACCTCCTGAATGTGATACATCTTTGTCGAGATGTCTCGTCCTAGAAGGGTGCGCATGAGTGCCCCGAGGAACTGATTGGCTTGGAGGAATTCCTCCAGTTCGTCTTGAGGCCATGTGATGAGTGAGCAATCTTCTTCTGCTGTAATCGTCACCTGGTAGAAAACGACGTTATAGTTAACGTTAATTGTGTAGATATTTTGGTTCTATTGAAGACTGGAGAGACATGAACGGGAAAAAACACCGCATTTCTTGGTTTCTTTAGGTGAGCACAAGAATGCCTATTTTTAATGTCATAGGTTCAAATTTCACTAGAGGCAAAGAGTTTCATCTCACCCCAGTTTTCCCTAATGAAATTTTTACTTCCATATCATCTACAGGTAGAAACATTTACTTAATGACATTTAAGTATAAAGTAAAAGATTAGTTTTTCTTCCTCTGTGCTAATAATTTACCCCATAACTAGTTATTATTATGTTCATTATTGTATTGCATATGTTACAATAACAAAAACAATATCTGTGTTAATACATGATATGTACCGTAAATTAAATTACAATATCAAAACCAAATACAGTCAAACCTCTATTAAGCAGCCATTCACGGGAATCACGAAAAAGTGGCCGTTAAGACAGGTGGCCGTTTAATACAGGTTTGACATTTTGACTAGTGTACATGTCGGGAGGAATTTGAAGTGACCGTT
>WURV02188247.1:0-12638 GCA_011762755.2 Epimenia babai | reverse complement strand
GAATGGAAAAAGGTCAATTGTCTGCCCAGACTCGGTGGGTTTTTCACGCTAGGTGTTTTTCCCCCACCCCATATAAGCGAGGCTAATCAGATTGTCGTGTTTACCACATTAATAGGCTAGCATTGCAAAGGGCCTATGATGGCCTATCACAACGATTACTTCGGTAATCAGCCTATAAATACATACATACATACATTCATACATACGTTACACTTCAAAAACCACCTAGATATCTTACTGTCTCCAGAGGTCACCGCCTACTGCTAGGAGACCGTAAATTGTTCGGAGAAATACATAAACCGAACCGCAGGTGATTATTTAGAATTCAGTTTAAAAAAAAGGTTTTATATATACATTATAGCAGTATTTTAGATAATTTAGTTCTAAAACTTACCTACATACAAGAGTCACTCAGTACGTCTTGAACTAGGTTTTGCCATGATTCGGTGAATTAAAATGCATACAGGTTCTATGACTACGGTAAAGTTGATGGTTGTGCGAAATCGAAATAGACTAATGTACGAAAGAAAACGCAAGCTTTTACTATATGGGGACAATGACGTATATATGTAGTAACGATTCCCGCATCTCGAATCTCGCAGTAGAACGATCGAATAGGGACTCCGAGGTAGTCTGCTCTACGCACGTTTTGCCGGCGACGGTAAAAGCTCGTTAATGCCGTCAGCCTGTCTGTCACCTGACATATTTGCACTAGACGTTATTCCGTGCCGACGCCGCGTACAGGCTGCGCGTTACGTGAAGTCCGAACCGGTTGTCATGGAAACTATTATCGCTTCTTAGGTTGTATGACAGAGCGCTTCGCTATAAGGTTTGAGCGACGATAACATCATCGATTTTTCCTAGTTCATTAATCTACACACATCTACATGCGACTGCGATATCAGATGAAGGCCTACACGCAACGCTTTCCATCCAATGGAAATATTAGATTCAACATCATAATTTAATAATGACGTATGTTAACTGCGTAAACATGTTCCGTTATGACCCGTTTTGTAGAACGTGTTAATCGCTACTTACGAGCAGAGTATTGTCTCAATTTTAACAACTCTATCAATGTACCAATGTACTATTATCAGAGAAAAGACTCGCTTGCACGGCGGTTGACTATAGTATTTTTTCTATCCGATGTTTTCTATCAATCCATTGCATGTGGCAAGCTTTTTATTGCTATTGCAGTATAAAAAAAATGACGCGTATGCTGGTATACACAATTTTGAAAAAAATATCTTTCATAAATTAGTGAACATGGCGTAGTTAGTGATAAATACTCTAATAACAAAGGAAGATAATCATTTTGCGGGTAATTCTTGGCCTTACAAAGATAGCCTATATAGTTAACACGACAAACCGATTAGTTTCAGTTATAAAGGGTGAGGGAAAACGCTTTTGGAAAAACCACCGAATTTGGGGAAATAGCCGAACTTCGCCAACGTGCCGTAACTATTCTATTGCGTTATTCATGAAAGAACTATTGACTCGTGTTTGGAGAGCGGTACTCCATCTTAATGATTCTGCTGTCCCCCAGGTGTTCTTGTATATCACTGTGTTGAATATCCTTAGACAAATGGGTCGTGACACCTTCAATAATATGACAGTATTACTATTAATGGAAAAATAATTTGATTAAAAAGATTGTATAGAAACGTGGTTCAAGGGTTAGTCAGGATTGTTTGATTTGAATTCAAAATACACTGCTTGCTTGTAATATCTCGTTTCAACCACTATACGAACTGGCACTTTCTTGGACCCCTGCTGTTTGCCTCTCATTTTCCTTGTCCATTATCTCCTCATCATCTAGCTGTGCAATAGACCTATCCAGCGGAATCTAGGTCAGCCAATTGCGTGTGACGCAATGACTACCCGATGCGAAGATGTTCAACGATAAACATCCGGGCATTCGAGATGGGGCAACCATTTCTCCTCCAGACTGCCGCGTAATTAAGTTGATTAAGTCTTCCTTTTACATTCTATCGTCAAATAAAATGGTAGTGAAACATAGTTTTTACAGTAAAAGTAACATTCGTCATTCAGAAAAAAGTCAAGGAGTGATTTTTTTCCATTTATTAAGCCATTTACTAACCGTGACAAGTGCTAACGACAGAATAAAGCTCGTGTTTGATAGGGTATCAATCCTACTATGGCATACAATATAGTGAAAGATAGTAAGCTTAAAGAGTAGTTAGTATACAATATGACATGGTATTTATGGCTCCTCAATCGTACAAATGTCGACATTTATGGTTAGAATATTTTAAATATTAATACATTCTTAATCTTTTTTCACAGTCAATTAAAGAATCGCATTCTGAATGGATACTTGCAAAAATCCCAAATTAACTAAGATTATCCCGGTATAATTACTCTAATGATTAATAATCGATTGGGTAAAATATAGCCGTCACCAATATGGATATTTTATCCTATAAAATTACGCAACCATGTAGGTATATGGATGAAGCATAAGTAAACTATAAGATAAATCAAAGTTCTTGTAGTGCTACAGTGTGTTCTTCGTTGGACGTTTACCCATGGTGCTATAAAAACAAATATAAAAGAATATTGGGTGCAATTCACATGAAAGGATGGGCAGAACGACGAGATTGTCGCCAAACGCATCTGGCTGTGCCTACTCCTTGCTTACAGCGGATAAACGCCACGCTATAATTAAAGTGAAAGACATCAACGGGTCACAGATATCCTAATTGGACACTATAACCTCAAGAGGCGAATAAAAACACTATGGAAGTATCAACAACACCAATCCGCCCTAAATGAATGTTGGAGGAGCTAATCCAATCCATTACCCCGAGTCATGTCCAGTGTAGCAATGAGCAAGAAGAAATGTACGGACGTACCAATACGTACGTGCATCGTATATCGTGCATCACACATGCACGCACGCACGCACGCGCGCACAAGCACAAACAAACAAACTTCCGAACATAGCTACCTACATATACTGCTTGGCATTCACTTTCTTGAAGCTGCACTGTTTAGTAACTTTTTCATACGTCGTGCTGGAATCTATAACACATATAACCCCTGCGAGCAGATGGGAGCTGTCACCTGTCTGATGTTTTAAGCACCAAGAACGTTAAACCGTTGAATCTATATAAGTCTGGCACCTTATGTTTAGTTACTTCTTGGTCGTGAAACCAAGAGCATAAACTATGTATAATCAATTTCCTGATCATATTTCTTTTTCTTTGAAAAGCTTTCTTCAATTTGTACAATTGTTTTAACCAATCGCTGGTGATATATTAAGTGTAACCCTTCATTGATCTAAGATGCAACACAAAATAAATCCAAAATATCAATATGAGAAGTTATACTGATTTTAACCATTCTCCTGGTATAGCCTTTGCGTCGGCTGAGAAACTCATCACTCTAGGTTTCAAAAGCCACATGCAATCTACCGTATTGTTGTTCTTAGCAGGAAATACCTCTGTTATGAATTAACTACGTTAGAAAGCTGTTGAAACCAATAGAGGTCATTTTCGTCGATCTAATGCAATTCCTGAATTCATATCCAATATATTTTCATAGCAAAGTCGGCTAACACATGTATCGTGACTAATACATCTTTTTCATCATATACTTGGCAGATGTATCCTCTGGGTCACGTTCCTCGCGATCTATGACGTTATTGGGCCAGCCGTGTCTCATGTGATAGATATACATACGGATCCTCTCTTCGCGCACTCGCTCGTTCAGATACAGAGCGATTTTCGCGTCTTCTGCGCATGGGGTCGACGAGAACAGCGTGTCGCCTTTAATCTTCCACAGAGGCACTGCGAATCGATGAGAAAGCACAAAGGATAACCAGTAATCGTCGACGAGGATTGTGTCGTACGACGGGAGCGGGTATTGAATGGCGGCCAGTAGAAGGCGCTTCGGTATGAGGCATGTGTCCGCATGCACAAAATGGACCTGTGAATACCATAGACACCTCTAGTTAATATTTGTACCAAAGATGTTGGGTAACAATATTCTTAATAATAATGAAAAAACAGTTCGGAGTCAGACCTTAAATCGCTGCATGGGTTAATCCTTGTATTGGATTTTATTATCTTACTTTCCCCAAAAAATCGCGTTATGCAGTGTGTCACCTTTTGCTTAAGGTTGCTTATAAAACGCAGTAAAAACCAAATATTCCTTGTAGAAGCTAATGACGGAAAGAAAGATTTTTGTGATACTTTTATTTTACCTTCACGTCGGGGTGAGACTCGTCAAAGAAACGCAGGTTGTCGTACTCTGTCCAGGACAGCTCCGGCGTCTCCTCGACTAGCTCGTGTTGCCACCATCTATGACCTCGACAGCAAATCACCGCCTCGGGGCCGTACTCGGTGAACTTATCCATGTACACTGGAATAAACGATTGTGATTCATTTATCGAAGCAATGCGACAGGGGAAACTGAGGTCAACCCAAATTTGAACGAATTAGGATAGAGCATACCTAAATCGCTGCACCTGACACAGAATCCGCGTCATTGGCGATTCGTGAAACAAAATCGAAAGTGATTGACCGCACATGACAAACATATCTTGTCTCACGGGTGGAAGATGGCAATGTACCGTCGCAATTTAAATAAGGATAGGACATCACTCAATCTCGCAATCGGCGCAATTGCGTCAAAGTACTATTCGCAATATTTGCCGAAAACGTTACAAGGCGTATTTGTAGATGGTTGCACGGGATAATTTGATAGGGTACATGCACCTTAATAGAAAACCTCATTCACTTGATGTTATAGTGAACACGCTGTTGACGCGCATACCTTATAACCAAATATTATAGTTGATTTTCATAATAATGACACTGGTACACGTGAACAAGTAGAAAGTACAACTAATATGTTCGAATTGGTTGTAGAAATATACCATCAATAAGATGATATTATAGCCTGACCTGAATTTTATAATAATTCAATTTTAATTATCGTCTGTAGACGACGTACTGCCTAGCATATGCTGACCTTTCAGAAACTCTGGCGTTGGTACCACGTCATCGTCGCATATAACCATGATGTCACTTCGCATGAGACCGGCTACCGCAAGGCGAATAATACAGTAATAGTTTTCAGTGCTATGTGTGACCTTCAAATGTAGAACGTCCTTGAAGTCGTCACATATTGCCTGGAGTTCATCTCTCGCTTCGAAATTATTGTTCCAGACAATGACTTCGAACGTTTTATCGGTATTCTGGTCTACAAAGCATTGGAGAAGACGTCTCATGTTGTAAACTCTTTTGTACGAGCAGATAACGACTGATAAGTCGTATTGTGGGAATCGTGTGTTTTCTGTTGATCTCTGCGACTCAGGTATATCCAAACATCTATAGATAGACGTATTTACTATTGCTTTTACAAACTTCTCCGCTGTCAGCGATGACTTAATGGATAAGTTAATCAGGTACTCGTGCCCTTCTCGAACTTTCGACTCCGACGTAATAAGGGATATCGCCTCGACTTCACTGTCATAAAAAAGGGGATATTCTTTTCCGAGGTATTCCTCTAAGCCTGGAAGACGGTTGATGATAAGTGGCGTGTTGCGGGTAATGCATTCAACAACAGTCGTGTTGGCAGGGGCATCGAACATATTCAGAAGAACCACACTCGTGGACAACATTTCGTCGTAGTCAGACTCGCTCAAATAATCGACGATCTCCACGGAATTATTGGTTACGATACCCAACGAAGACAAGTTCACATCCGGCGACAGGACTAATTTTTTGCTGAATTCTTGCGGAAGCGAAATATCGAAGAAAAACTGAAAGTTTCGCATGAATTCACCAACAAAAACAATTGATTTTAATGAGTCCGCGGACCATTTCTCAACATCGAATAACTTGCTTGATGGCGTGGCGGGATAAAGAATCCTTGCCACGGGTATATCTGGCACGTTGTCGGTAAGATAATTCTTAACTATCGAAGACAAAGTAAATAAACCTCGACAAGTCTTCAGGGATTCGAGAAATGTGGCGTCGTTGACTAGGCGCTCTAAATCTGGGAAGTACGGATAGTTATTCTTGGTCACTTGATGAACAAACCCGACCCATGGCTCCCGCACAATCTGCATATATCGACATAAAGCACTGTGTTTATATTCTTGTCAGGTGTTTAATAATTCCAATATACTGTTGTACGAGCACCCTATATAATTAAAGGTTATTATATATGATTATGAAGATACTGTATAAAATAACGTCATGACTCAGGTATAACGTTTCTGACCCAATATTTTACTTTCATTGACGCAGGTGAATGTGGCCGTGATGACGCCAAGTCGAAGATAACGTAATTGACCCTAAGCATAAGATAACGTCATTGGCGCAAGTAAACGATCACGTTAATGAGACGAGTGAAAAATAACGTTATTGACACCGAGTAAAAGATAATATTATTGAGCGGTAAGAGATGTAAGAGAAGCAAGCAAAAACAGTATTTCATTAATTCAAGCAGAAGATAGCGTTAAGTGGCCTATACACGATCACACTAACTATTACTTGAAGTATTTATATAATATAATTTATTGTTAAGTTACTACACCGTAATAATTCGACAAATAACAGATGAAATTATATAAGGTTCAAAGTCCATTCTTTCTCGATTTTTTTACAATAAAATCACATTTCCTTATAGCCCTTATCAATTTTTTAGCGCTTAAATCTTTAAAAATTCGGATTGATTTCGGTGATATAATTCACATCAAAAAACATTTTTAAAAAATAAAATTGTAAATATATTCACACGTTAGTATTTCTAGATGTATAATAGAATCTTACATATTGATAGATATCCTAGTTTTGCTCACATTTCATAAACATTCAAAATCCTTCATAAATAAACAAGAACGGCATATTTCTATTATAACAGTGAGACAGAGCAACCTTCAAAAACAAATTTGATCCATATAGTGTTAATTGAACCATATAGTGTTTCCTTAATTATAGGTATTTTCCTACTTTTTCGTCCGCTACCGTATCTTCAACAGAGCTTATCAGCAGCACGCCATCTTGGCAGCAAAGATGTTGCTCGATTTGCTGCACCGCGTAAGTCCAGCCACCCCTGTGGTGAGACCAAACCGTCGGATTATCTAAACGAAACTTTCTTATCGTTTTATGCGCCATTTGTAATTTGTTAAGAGCGTACGAAGTATAGGTTTACGCACAGTTGCACTGAGAATTTCGAGAGCAATTGAAGTTTGATACTTAAAGTGGTCAAGTTAAATTATATGAACGCGCTTCTGTTGAAATCTTCGACGTAAAATATATGCTGAACGAAATCTAAAATACACCAGGTGCTTATGAAATTGACTTATAAGGCTATAAAACAGCGCCACGTCACGACCTAGTTATTGACTGAATTCGAGACGGCTTATCAAGTGCGTAAACAGGACAAAGTCCCGTGGATAATAATACTTGACAGAGTCGGGTTTCACGCAGACGATGAACTCGGACATAGATGTGATCTATAGCAAATAAATACATTTGGAAATACCGTGCGATTACATATCTGATACTAAGAAAACTAGGCCGTTATACGTTAGACGTCATAAGATACTTCCGTAAATTTTATTCCTGATTCACGCGCCACTAATCACAACAGACATTATACACGTGTTCTCGGATGTCACCGATTATCGTATTGCACGTGTACAACTGTTGTGTGTACTCATACGAGATCGCTTACTTTGACGGAGCGAGTTTTCAAAAACACTTAAAATGCGGCTCACAATATAATTTTTGCATTAATCGCATTACAGCGCAACCATAAGGTCTTCTACGATAATTTCGATTCTTAAGTAACCGGTGTAGTTGAAATTGTTAAGTCATATCTAGTTATACATCCAGTTTAATTACACAAATTACACATAAATCTGTTAATTTTAGTATCACTCAATATCGTGATGCTGAACTATTGTAACCACAAACATTATCTTGCCGCACTATGTCCGGACATTTGCACCCAGTCTTCACCTCGTCATGATTAGTATTTCTATTAGTACATTGAGTCTTATATTTTGAGAGACACAGATTCTCGAAATGAGCGAAGAAGGTACCGCGCGGGAGTTCAAAGCCAATCTCGTTATCGTTATCGACCACAAGAACGCGGCGTTTAGAGTCAACGTCTCGAACATCGCCGAGACGCTCCACAAGCGCTACCATCTGATCGTCTGGGACAGCACCGGCGGGCACGGTAAATCCAGCCTTCCTGGTGTGGGATCCGAAGAGAGTATTTTGCTGCAAGAGACGTCCTTCCTCAACTCACCAGTCGCTGCTTTAAAGGTCGATATTGTAGTAATTCTTATATACAGGCTACCGGCACCCCTCATGTATTATCTCGATTTTATCGATAACGGTCGACCTTGAATTTCAATATCCTTTTTTATTCTTAAGAAACAGTTAGAACAACACAAATTCAGTTTTATTAAAATAATACGCAAAGCTTCTTATTTACATCATCATTTAATAGAAACAAAAATTAATTAATATTTAAAATTTGCGTGGTACTAGTTTATACTCAATCAGAGGCAATGGTATTAAAAAAAATTATTTTTAAAACCATCTCTAGTTTGATATTTTGCCATGCGGAGTTTGTATTGTGAAAAATTCTAAAATTTTATACGGTTTGACACGGTTAGCAATCATTATCATGTTAAACTAAAGTTAGTCCAATCGAATGTTTCTTATTTACGGATTACACGATTCGTCATAAGTTCAAAATCGGCCTATGGCACAAATATGATCGCGGAAGCAAGTCCTATCAAGATATGACCCATTATGACTATCTGAAATCATTTAAAAGGAGTTCTAATAATGCAATTTCCCAAACTAATTATTATTATCTCGCGAGATAATGTTGATGTAGGTAGAAAATGTATGTTTGCTGGTCTTTCTGCCTTGCCTGTTACCAGCAAACACTGTGTTGATTGCAGAACCTTCCGCCAGGAGAAAAGACCAATGCGGTTCTTCTCGTCGACTCGTCCGTTGCAGTAACGGAACAAGACATCGAAATCCTTTTAAACAAATTTATAGAGTACCAAACGGATGTCATCTTATGCACGAATGGCATTAGACTATTTCCTCACGTGCGCAAGAAAAATACCAAGTTTCGAGATGGAAACAACATCATGTGGCGCTTCTACGATTCGGAGAGTACAGAAAGATGTGTACATTTAATGTGCCTTTCGGGTGGTGTGTGTTTATTTCGAGCCGATATACTTACCGCCTTACTATCTTGTGCTATAAAGCGTAACACGACATCATTACGTTTAGCCGCGACTTCATTTTCGGCATGGCCGGAGTTTTTTATGTCGATGATGACTGACATCGATTTGGCTGTCAGTATATGGAAGGTGCAGCACAAAATGACGATGTTTTCTAAGATCGACGTTGTCAGTAAACTAGAATCTGAGACGCAAGGTTTTTATAAGTGTATTCGAGAAATGCAGTGGCCGGCTGACATATGGTTAGGAGCATCTTCAGAGTCTAGTTACGCAATGGAAGAATCCAGTAAAAGAACACCCAGGACGATCGACGACTTATGGAAAAATGGATTCGGGGGATTTAACGCGAGTGCTGATAGCATGCCACTGGACTTTGCAGCTTGTAAGAGCTACGGCGCTAGTGTCGTAAGATTGGGTGCCGTCAATGACGCTAGCGATCTCAAGTTTCTCGTTTTTGACGACGATGACGCTGATTGGCGTCAGATGTTTCAACACATCGATGCTCAAATCGGGAATCTTCGCCGAAGTATCGTCGCTGCAGTAAACGCCGGATTGAGTGTAATACTGACTTTCTGCGATGCACCATGTGTAAGATTTAAAGACCCGAATGACAATCGACTGTGGGTATCAAAAAAGAATCGCCTTAAATTCGCAGCTTTCTGGAAATTCATCGCGTCGCATTTGATCGACATGAGATCTGCTATAGCTGGATATGACCTCCTTAATGAACCATGTTTGCCGGGCGATATCACAAAATCTTTCTATTGCGATATTGAACCAGACGACCAGGATAAACTATACGAACTCTATTGTTTAACTGTATCTGCAATTCGCGAGGTGGACAAAAACGTGAAAATTATAGTGGAAAGTTCATACTGGGCGAGTCCTCGTACATTCGAACATTTTATTCCGTTGAACGATCCCAACGTAGTTTATTCATTTCATTTCTACACGCCTCACCTCTATACTAACCGCGAGGAAAACAAAGGGCGATATGAGTATCCGGGCAAAACACCTAAATGGAAGGCCATGGAAAATGTGTACCGCGATTGTTGGCCGTGCTGGAACAGAGACACCCTCGAAGAGATGATAAAGCCCGTTGTCTCATGGCAGCATCGTCATAACATCTCCCCGCGTTCCATCTTTGTCGGCGAGTTTGGAGTTTGCCGAGAGGTCGCTGGGGCCGAGAAATACTTGACGGATCTCGTAAACATGTGGCTAGCTCACGGATGGTCTTGGTGTCTTTTCTCCTTTCGCGATAACGAATGGGATGCGATGGACTATGAATTGGGGACTGACATAGACAACCAACTCGTGCGGAAACACACTCCGCTACTAAATGTTGTCTCTAAGCATATGTACTGAGACGTTGCGAAATGATGCTATTCTTGTAGTGATGAGTAACATCAATCCGAGTATTGCTGTTTATAAATTCCGAATCTGCTCAATTTCATTGCCTATTTGTATCGTATTTGTCAAGAGTGCATATTTTCAACATATTTTGGTCATACCTGATACTATTGTATGATATTGAGTTATATTTGTAACTACTCTCGCAACTTATGCATGACTAGTTTTACTTAACAGAGAGCAACACATGCAGCAAAAATATTTGTAGTTCTGTTGTTTACTTGTAAGGTTAAGTTCATGAGCGTTGCATTATATACATATATCAAAAAGATAATTCGAAGAGTATCGAGACAAGAAATAATGAAACATCGGTGGGAATACATGTTTTTGTAACAGTTACCACAGGCTTCAAAAGACGCAGCCGGTCGAGGAACGACAATTTCTGTGATGCTCTCCTAGGAAGGAGGGATTCAAAGCCCATTCGCAGATACGTCTACATGCTTTATGCTATCATCATTGACTGTAACATAACGAAGCAGGCGAGAGCTAATGTCAGTACAAAAGATGCTATTAACAGTCGAAGAACAGGTTTCTAAAAGGCAAGAAATGATTCTACATGCGCACTACATGGGCTTCTCATGCTTACCCATAGCGTGAGGAGTTCAATAATACAGCAGGGCGGTCGATAATAAATGAGATCCTTCCTGCAACGTTGCGTGTGGTGCCCACGCCGATTCGCACAAAACTCTTATAAAGGAACATTCGCTGATATCGTTTCTTAACGCGTAGTAGGGCTATAAGTATACATCTTGTATTGAAGTTGAACTTTTTCTAAAAGGGATTATCGTTCCCTTTACGTGAAGTGAGACTGTACTGTGTTGATTTATGATAGCGGCCATAAAGAGACATGAAATGAAATGGAATTTTATTGATTTATAGGGTGCCCTTTCAACACATGGCTTTCCAAGACACTATACAAATTTATAGTTATTATGATTAAGTAGAAACACATGAAATACGCTTCAAAATCGAACTCGGTATACCACGAATTAATCGAAAGTTAAAAAGGCAGTAAGCTTTCCCCGCGAACAAGTTATAATATATAGTAGTTACGTATTTTCAGTACGTATATGTAACAAAAGGCTGGTGTTGTTATTGGCAACAGCAACTGTAACAGCTACCTTAAATATGCCGTGGTTAACGCAAGAGTCCGATTAAACTTGATCATCACAATGCCCAAAACACCGTAGTGAAGATTATCACGTGTGGAAACAGCTGACGTTCGTCCATTCACGTCAGGAGTTGCAAACGCTAACCGACAGAACACACATGTCGAACACTCCGCTATATTTGTGATACTTTATGATTTTACATTGATGTGACCAACGAGTTGAGGAAAATGTATGCCCATAACGACCGTACGGAACGCATACAACGCAGAAACGTCAGAGTGGATAAGTCGTTTGTCAACACGCTGTACGGGCAACACTGCCTACGTTGCAAAAATACCGCAAATCAACTTGTTGATAGCCGTTGATCCAGAATTTCTAATTTCTCATTATTTCATTTGGTTTTGAATTAACACAAGTAGTAGATAATACACGCACGACTTTCTTGATGGATAAAATGTCTGTAAACATCGTGTCCGAATACTACGATTATTCTCGCTATTACGGAAGCCTTTGTAGTGATTGTCTCTAGCAATCACTGCGACAGAAACAGCAATCGCACACCTACGCATCTGAGTATAAATTATAGGTCCAGTAGAATCCCTATATGCCCACATGATACTGACTTCACTGCTTGTTCACTAACTGGGGTACACCGGCAGATTTATTTTTGGGTGTTAAACGAAACACTACCTGTACATACATTTATCAGAACTGCCATGCTAGCGATACGCACTGATGATTAAGGACAGATAATGTGTACGGTTATCTTATAATAAATAAATAAAGAAATAAATATTAGGAATTTATATACCACCCCACTCCATGCACGCATGCTCACAGGGTGGTCCACGGTGGGGTGAAAG
>WURV02188236.1:0-12638 GCA_011762755.2 Epimenia babai | reverse complement strand
GTGGATTATTATGATTTTAGTAGCATTGGAAAGCTGCTCTCATTCTCTCTCCAGACATGTATAAATCACTAAATTGAGAAATTGCGACTTTAGATTGAGATTGATTTTGATATGGTAGGTCTTATACGATTTACTAGACTAGAAAGCTATATTCCAAGTCTGTTGCTCTCCCTAATATGGCAACGTTGGCAACGTACCATTATATATTGTTACGTATCTGACTGGATTCACAGTCTTGTTATTATCAGTACATTTCTACGGATGTAGATATGTATTCGGGTATATCGCTAGTCACGGTTCACGCCACTCGGCGGTCGAGATGTGTAAAAAGTACCGTATTTGTCAGCTGGCAGGGTGAAGTTTTTGAGCGAGAGGCATCGTCAATTTTAAACGCAAAAAATTGCGAAACTTGAGAAATACCTTCGCTACTTCATGCTCATGCTAGTCTTTAGTTCCATCTTACATCATTAGTAATTATTGGACAGTGGCATTTTAACCCTGAGGGAAGTACACAGTCGAGTGGCAAAAGCTGTGGACTCAAAACTGCTCACCACTCAGCTTTTCTGCTACGACCCTCAGCGGGTCATCTCTCGCAGATTGCTGGAGAAGACATTATTTCTGACGAGTGATATGCCCGTGTCCAATGTATCGTATCTGCGCTGAATAGCTGCCATATTCATTACGAACCGCATTTGAAAGATATTGCTCGTTACTGGGAGTCTATAGCTATTGTACTTTATACATTTTTACCTACTTAACTATTATAATCTGTTATGTGATTTAGGACATACGGCGGGCTCGATGTAATGTATATACTAATGTATATATTCTGTTAGACCACTGCTGATGTGCAGGAGGCCATTCTTAAGGTAATGCAAGGTAGTCCGTGTGAGTGAAACATCATATGAAGCAAGTGATCACCATCAGCGTCGTGAGTGAGCTTACTTGAATTCCGCGTTGTGTAAAACTTCGAGGTCCCCTATCCAGTCAAACCACTTCTCGGAAAATATATCAATGTTTCATTTACGCCGAAAGTGATCCTTTTAATTTAGATTAAAAAGGTCTCATAATCATAAAAATTTATTGACGATGGAAGAAGTTACAAATTGAAACAATTTCTTTATTGATTATAATTACTGTAATTTTTCGAGGCACCTAAAGACTGAGGCATGATTAGCTGGAACCTTCATCCGGTAGTGATTATAGTAAGCAGACGGTTTATTTAATTTAGCAGCATCATCAACAGGGATGCACTGTCTATACGGTGTGGTATTATTTTAAGCTTTTCTGTACCGATTTACCGTATGTTTGACGTTGAGCTCATATCCATTACGGATCTCAAAAAGAGATTATCGCCGCGTTATCACCGACAAGGGTGGTAGCTAGTATTTACCGTTTCACCGATCTCTGAATCTATCTGTCTCATCTCTGCTCCATATCATCGTGGGTGGTCTTAACATTAAAATGAGGCATCTTATTTAATGAGACTGCGCTTGTGAATATTGTGAATACACTCTGATAAAGCATTGAGTGACCATACGTTCCGCTATAACATATCGTCTAGTATATTGCTACAGGATTGCTGTATTTCTCATACATAACAAGTGGCTACACATAAAATTAATGAAACCTTTTTATTTATCGTATTTTATGAAATGGCTAACTTTGCCATTGTCTTAATTTTTTCTGGTATTTAATACTAACGCAGCAATCCACACGTTTCTGTCATTCTGTCCATCCATATACAGTGTGTTGAATGTATATCGCATTTACCGCAGACATGGTTATTATGACTATTATTTTAAGAGTGTAGCTCTGTTAACCTCTGTTAACTCTATCACTAAACTAGCTATTTCCAACTGAAAAAAGAAAAGCAATATTGTAGTATAAAATAGAAAATAATCATACTTAAGTTAATTACTTATTTTGTACTAGTCTCTAGCTGTGTTGTGCCACTGTATAAACCATGATGTCGTAGATTGCGTCTGCTTCTTGGGTATTCGCGATCATTCTGCGGTACTCTCTAATCTTTAGTGGAGCCATCCACTTCCCCGTCATATCCTCTCGACCATGACGTCATTCCCAGCATTTTTCACGTTCTGTTTTTACCACCCACCACCGTAATCGTAACAGGATCTATGACATATCGGCACATGCCCTCACTTAACCCAAAAAGAACCAAATGTTTGCATTCTGCTACCAATGTATAACTATGCACACCAACTCACCCAAACCAAAGCGCCATTGTAATACACCAACGCAGTCATTTAAACAGTATTATTTCTGATCTTTAATCTGTTCAGTGATAATTACCTGAGAGTGTTACTAACTCAGTCAGGACAGATTCCTGAGTCACCGTTACGATGTCACTATTAATTAATAAAATGTATATATACACACGTATATGTAACGCATATAACAGTTACACTGCTCTGAAATCACGGGGTTTGGTAGTACGTAACGTGTTGAAAAAGATGACATCGCCATCTCATTTTTGAAGAATCTACGAAGGGGCTCATGTAAAAAATAGTAAAACCAGTCGCTGAACTTGAGCACCGCACGCCCGCAGTTGACCCCGTGTCCTATGTAACCGTTAATGTAACCATTATCGATACTGCTTTTAGTACAATAATCCAGTTCATGTCAAGAGTTTTTTATTCTACTTCTGTATTATCATGAATTTTTATTTTCCCCATTCCTTTCTCCGATTTTTGCATGACACGTCGAAATATTCAGAGGCAGATTATGAAGTTTTGGATACCCCCAGGCTAACGACACTGTGGGCCACTCGGACAGAGACATACATTTTCACTCGCGAATTTTATTGTAGCAACATTCGCGAACTTATTACAGGCTCTATTTTGGTGGTCTAAAATTTTAAAGGAATACGACTTTTACTTTTTATTACGAACCAACCAAATTAATGCATATTTCAAGAGAATTTTAGTGGAGAATACACTATTTATAACCATCTGTGGAATTAGAGCCATCATTTCTACTCGCAGCTCATAGACATCAACCGCAAAGCGTGGAATAATTGTCAATTATTGAAAAACATTGTAAATATAAACATCGAACAATGCAAAATACCATTAAAAAACCCCCCGAGGCTGCATCCTATGTATAATCCGTCTCTGAAAAAATTCACATCACGCGTCGCGCGGGATATTGGCGAGGATAAAGATTTGTACGATATGGAGGTAATCGATGCTCTTGTGTTTTTATATACCACTGTGTTTATAGCCATGAAGGATATGATCGAATTTCTAGCTTTCACTGCCTAGTGACAATCTTCAGCAGGTCGACTGTGTTTTATAGAAGGAAAGTGATTGATTTCTATCTTTATTGATCCATTAAAATGTGATGATTATTTATGACTGGTTTACCGAAGTTGTTTGTGATTTTATTTACTTTTATGCATCGGGACTAACGGGCCTGACCGGTGGGAATGACTCGCGAGACGCTGCTCAATACTGACCACGCGGGAGTTAAACCACGTAGACGCTTCGGGATTGTGTCAAATATCAAGTAAATATTGAGGGAAAATAACACAATAAAAGTCTCAAAAACACAAAAAAATATGATGGTATCGTCATATTTACAAGCTACTGATAGGGGGAGGGTGGGGGCGAACCCTGCAAAGGTCTTTTGAAGAATTATTGCCAGATCTGTGGCTGGTCTCATGGCTGTCATGCATCTACTAAATATTGCCATGTCCGTGGCCATCGACATTGTCAAAGTTTTACAAACAACCTGACTTAATTTTATTAAGATATATTGAGAGAGGTAATTTTTTGTAAGTAATAAAATGCAGGTTCATTAGTGTTTGTTCGTGCATTGTTGTTGGGAGCAGTTAGTCTAGTGGTTAGATCAGTGGACTTCAATTCAATGTAGTTCAGGAGGTCCATGGTTCAAACCTCAGACAAAAGGTAGAATTTTTGTAAGTGATAAAATGCAGTGCAGGTTCATTAGTGTTTGTTCGCGTGTAACTGTTGGGAGCAGATAGTCCAGTGGTTAGATCAGTGGACTTGAATTCGGAGTGATTCAAGAGGTCCATGGTTCAAACCTCAGACAAAAGGTAAAATTTTTGTAAGTGATAAAATGCAGTTCAGGTTTATAAGTGTTTGTTCGTGTGTAACTGTTGGGAGCAGTTAGTCTAGTGGTTAGATCGGTGGACTTGAATCAGAGTGATTCAGGAGGTCCATGGTTCAACCCTCAGCTACCTGTGTGTTTTCGGGCTAAAAACGCATAATTCCCATTGGTCCAAAGCTCGGTACATTGACGAAGTGCGTAATTCGCCTGCCCCGGGGGTACAAACTTGAGACCCCCCAAACGGGTCAACAGTGAGTCACCCCTGGGGCTTTTAGGCGTGGCATTCTCGCATATGACATCTGCTTTATAGGCAGGGTCGTGGGAAGACCCGTGGCCCTGCCACACCCATTTAACAGAAAGTGGCACTACCAACAATAATCCAAGTATTAAAATTTGTCATTTTTGATAGTTTATTTTTCAAATAGTCATATATAATAGATGATAAAATGTTTTGTTATTTACTGCACTTCATATTTTTCACTTATTACCAGTTAATCAGTACGTACCCAACCACAGTTGTTGTTGTTGTTGTTGTTATTATTACATTGAAATAGTACTACTTTCTCCATTGTGTATTGTATCGTTTTTTATTTACAATTTTTACATCCCATGGCACTAATTTTGGTGAGTATGTTGCGTTCTCTTTAATCACAGCTTCTTTGCCAGTGTAGCATTTTTGACTTGCGCATATCACCGGATGTCCTTCTTGGTTGGTGGTCGGTTACAATTGTTACGCTGAATGCTCTCCAACAGCCACTCTATACCTTCATCAATGCCATCCCTGGAAGCATTACACAACCTATTCAAGTGATAGGGTAGCTTATAGCAGTGTACGGGATGATAGTGGTGGTTGCCGCTATAGGGTAGGCATATGTAATACAAACATTGTTGTAACGAGTACTCATCATGAATTGTAGGCATGTAAAATAGCTTTCAAAAACGCCCAACCCCTCAATATTTTTTTGATATACAGAGAAAAATATCCTCATTCTCTATAAATTGAATTATTATTCTGATAAGTTTTGTCGAAAACTCGTTTGATTGACAGTAGCCGTCTTAGTTGATTAGCTGCTCCGGTCAAGGACCATCGTAGTGCGTGCTAATAAAAAGGACTGTAATATTCTTGCAAGCTCAGATTGTGATTGAAAAAAAAATCTTATTCGGTATTAATCACTAATCAAATGATGAATTGGTTGGCTAAAATAAAAGAATGTGTATTTGTAATGTAACAGAGGTTTCTAGGTGTTATGGAAACATAAATGAACTGTTAAAATGGCGACATCATCGTAGTGTCAACGCGCAATTTCATTTTGTATAGTACAGTATTTTTTATCATTTGAATTATTGTACTATTAACAAATTCAATTATGAGGGGTTGGTTGCATTGCTTTACGGTTATTGAAGTAATTTAACAATGTTTTCCCTGATAGTTCAATGTTAATTCTGGCAAAACAGTGTTACATTCAAATACCCGTATTTCCCGAGTACTCGTGACAACACTACTAACCGGTATATTTCGTGCGTGTGCGTGTGCGAGAGTACTGACCCTTTTAGAGCAGAGATTCCAGCGAGCATTGATTCCCGATGACCCATGAGGTGGGAGCTCTCTCGAAACACTTTCCGGATGTCAGCTACGGTCATGCAATCCTGGAGTGAAATCGACACTACGTTTTAGTACTGATGACAGTCGCAGTCATTTCAGGTGTGTAAGAGCTGATTAAGGCATTGACAGTCGACAAATATCAGTTAATAAAGGCGAGTGTCACGCGCGAGTTACAATTATTACAGGAGCTATTCATCGAAGGCTTGCTCAGGTAAATATTAATCACTGGCTGACCATGGTGAGCCGGACAGTATACCAGCGATTCTTTCAGTTACAAGTCGTGCGTGCGAATGTTAAAGAGGAGAGTAAGATTTTAGTGGTAATCGGTAACCCACCACGTCATATTGTAAGGTAGATAATTTGACTAAGATATCACAGGGGAGACAACAAGAAAAAGGCAAGTAACTGTTGACTGTGACATTGCGAGAGTTTAGGTGGTGATGATGAAAGACAATGCGAATCTCACCTATTTATTTCAAACACAAACATGTTACTCATTTGATGTGGCCTAAGTATGGGAGATATTGCTTATTCAATGTGGCCAAAACATGTGATATATTGCTCATATGATGTGGCCAACGTATGGGAGATATTGCTCATTTGATGTGGCCAAAGCAAGTGAGGTATTGCTCATTTGATGTGGCCAAAGTATGGGAGAAAATGTCTTGTCTGCATGGATTCGACCTGCCAACCTCTCGCATCAAAAGTCAGGCTTCTACTCACTGCACCACCACACCCAAAAACAATATATATTCAGTTATAAGACCAAATAATCATTGGAAGACCACATTAAACATGCTGACTCTATAAAGTAACCAACTACAAATTTGACATATTTGGGCCATAACTTGCTGTATACAAGTGTCTAGTATACAACTACATGATTAGTGAGACCTCGAGATCCTGTTTGTTGGCCAGAAGGAGCAGGGGTATACCACTGACTGTCGCATTGCCTATCATTGTATCTGTAAAGGCAAACATGCAGTCTACACTAAGACTTCCAAATTACCATAAAATATAACACGGATTATACACAAAAATTTCATATAATACGGAAAGAAAATATCTTTTTCATCTAAATGAGAGAAAGAAACGCGGGCCTCCATATACCCAGTGTACCTCATCATTTCCAGTTACGTTAATTGAACGTTCACACGAAAAAGTCTGACCGATGAGTATCATAACTGGACATGATTATGTACGATATCACGCAGAGACAGTTCACTCCCTTGATTCCTCACGCTTCAGATGGCATCACAATATTTAGAAAAATGCCTTTTTGATCACTTTTGTCCTTTTCTCCCACACTGTTTTTATACCCCTTTTTTATCAGTTAGTCACTCGCTCTGTTGGTGCCTTCTCGGCTCTGTTCTTAGCTTTTCTACTGTCGATAGTTAATCAATAAGCTGTTACCCTTATAAAATTTGTCCCTCAATTGAAAATAATTTTTTTTTACGAGTAAAAATAAAAAATAACTTCCGATGTTCATGAAGGGCAGGTAATTGGTGATGGTTCCCTGTTGATTGAGGGTGTGTGTTGAGCTGTCTAGATTATTTTGCATTCATACAAACTCTTGATTAATACGAGCGTAATACACTAGCGGGCATGAAACGCTCATCGAATTAGACACTAGCGGGCATAAAACGCTCATCGAATTAGACACTAGCGGGCATAAAACGCTCATCGAATTAGACACTAGCGGGCCTAAAACGCTCATCGAATTAGACACTAGCGGGCATAAAACGCTCATCGAATTAGACACTAATGCGTGTAAAATGCTCATCGAATTAGGCACTAATGCACGTAAAATGCTCATCAAATTAGGCACTAATGTATGTAAAACGCTCATCGAATTAGACGATAACGCGTGTAAACGCTCTTTGAATTAGACGATAACGTGTGTAAACGCTCTTTGAATTAGACGATAACGCGTGTAAACGCTCTTTGAATTAGACGATAACGCATGTAAAAGCTCTTTGAATTAGACGATAACGCCTGGAAACGCTCTTCGCATTAGACGATAATGCGTGGAAACGCTCTTCGAATTAGACGATAACGCCTGGAAACGCTCTTCGAATTAGACGATAATGCGTGGAAACGCTCTTCGAAATAGACGATAACGCATGGAAACGCTCTTCGAATTAGACGATAACGCCTGGAAATGCTCTTCGAATTAGACGATAATGTGTGTAAACGCTCTTAGAATCAAACGATTATGTGTGTAAACGCTCTTAGAACTAAGCACTAACTAGCATCTCACCGAATGAACGTTTCGACTCCCGCAGCCTTTCCCTGTCGACTGAGTCAACGATAAAGATGACAGCATGCGACTCCGCGTAGTACTGCGAGAAACAGTCAAGACCATGACATTTATACGTAACACGTTAAATAGTCAAAACCGTGACATTTATACGTAACACGATAAAAAGTCAACCCGTTGCGCACACTAACAACGGCAGACTGGTGTCTGTGTACCTCCCTAGGTTCCTTCGTTATTGTTTGCCCTGAATGTTGGTAAATGTAATGCACCAAGATATTTGCGGATAATCAGAAGTTCTTCCCCTTTACATTTTAGGTTTACAATAACATACGCTAAATACTAAATCCACAATCGCATGTTATTTGCACATGATTTGCAATATTTTAAAACGACTAGTATAATTTACTTATATTATTGTGTATCATTCATGGGAGATAACTTGAATTAACAAATAGAGAAGTTATACCAATATTTATAAGATTCATAATTATCAAAACTCTACTCTGAAATGATGCCTACTAGGTACAGACAACACACTGCAGTATATGTAACCATGTTAATCACATGTATGTAGCTACTACTGACTGAATTCTAGAGTAAACGGACTAATACTGGGCATGTATCTATGTATGTATGTATGTATATATAGGCTGATTACCGAAGTAATCATTGTGATAGGCCATCCTGGGCCCCTATACAAAGCTGTCATATTAATGTGGTTAACCCGACAATCTTATTAGCCTCACTTATAAGGGGTGGAGGAAAACAGCTAGTGTGAAAACCCACCGAGTCTGGGCAGACAATTGACCCTTTTCTATTCACGCCACTGGTTCTAAATGTCTACAAATGAACTACATATGTCGCACACTCCGCTAAGTCTATGATAGGTTCATGTTTATTTACAATGACATAGCGGGGAGGTAAGCAACATAGAGAGCACATATAGAGCATCCGAAGCACAGCAAACATCAGAGGGAAAAAGCCCCAACAGAACCACACTGCAAGGGCTACCAGACCCCCCCATGGGCAATGTGGTTTAAGGCATTTTCAGCCCGAAAAACGCCGTAGTTAGTATACTGGTCAGAGCGGGATTTGAACCAAGATTCCAAGTCAAACGCTTGAGCAAACCACTATGCCACCTGCCCTCTCGGGGCATACTGGGCATACAATCCAAGCTAACACAGTACAGCGCCATCTTGTTTTCAACAAATGTTCGAGGTACAAAGGTAGAGTAAAAACGATTAAAAGGCAGCGATGACGGTTATGCATAGTACTTGTTTAAAAAATTGAGGCATGGGTCATAATTCTCCCCTTTTATTCAATCACAACGAATTGAAGAAGTATATAAATCAGACTACACTGAAACCTCACCTAAATGACTAAGTTCTATACATCGTGATATCTGACAGAAAATAATAAAGAATGACACCTAATAACTTCCCTTGTCTCTAATAACATGCCCTTTAATATAGGTGGATGAGTATAAGCCTTGAATTGTTTTGTAAAGGGCCAAGAACAACAAGTACCTTTGTAATCAGCCTGTAATTACATGGTATATACATATATACATACAATAATAATGTTGTACTTTGTGACACTGCCTTTGAGCACTAACTCCATACTGGATTATGGCGGTATAATAAATGACAATACATTATTATATTATTGAGCCAGGGGGAACGATTGCCAAAGTATGAATAAAACCAGCCGGGAATTATGCTTGCCAGATGGCAAAGTTCTATCGTCCTTCTTTCCTCGGATAATAGCAATACCAAAAACTGATGTGACTAAAAAAATAGGGACGTTATCGCTTCTGAATAGACTTTGTGAGAAAATTTTAGCATTGGATGGACAGATGGATGGACGGACGATGAGTTGAATCCCATAAAAGACTCCGTATAGCATCTGCTTAGGTGAGCTAAAGATGTTAACATCGGACGGATGGAAAAAAATTGAGTGATGGATAATCGGACGTCTAATTAAAATAGCACCATGGAACCTCCACGCAGGTGAGCTAAATGTAATCAAAATGATTCCTCAGGTATTATAGCTAGGACACAGGTAATACCGCGGGAAATTACTGCATGACATGCGCAGTCATTATGGATGCATTTAATACCCAGAGTGACAAACAGGAATGCAAAGTATATCAATGCTTCCCTGTCAATTACAGAAACATGGCCTATCTTTCGTAGCATAAGATAATCCAATATATGACCCACACTGTCGTCATTACACGTCTAATTACCCGTTGGTATGGTGGAGCGCGTTTGTCACGTTTGTCACGTAACAACATGACATAATTTGCCGTCATTAAATCTCTGGCATTACCCAGTTATAATTGATAAGTTTTGTTATGTATTCAATAAGTGGCAAATGTCAAACGCGGATGTCTCAGAGACGTCGATGAAAGTCAGATCTAAAATTGCATAATTATCTAAACACATTCGCAGTCAAGATGTAAACTGTGACTAGAGGTGGCAGAATTTTACGCGTAAATGTAAAACTATTGTGAAAACTCTTCGTTTGATATTGTATCGGAGTGAACATGTTAGCGAATAATCATTCTTTTATGTATTTTGTTCAAAATTCAAGTAAATAATTTTTGTAATAAACTCACCTTGTCCCAAAGTAATTGCAAGTCTTCCTGACCCCCTAAATCCCAGAAATTCAGCCGAGACGACCCAATGTCAACTTTTCCAACTGCAAATATCGTTTTATAAGTCGTGTATATTTGATAAAAACCTCGCATCAACGATACGATCGCATCTGCGAATTCTGCAACCACCATGAATATCAATTAACGAACTACTCGTGGTACTTCAACACTGGTCACGTGACTATGATGGTAGAAACAGGCAGTTTAATACGATTAATAAAACAAGGGACCAAAGTGGCCTCAGAACGCTAATCGAGACAAGAAGAAAATATTCAATAAGAATTGACCGAATTACTGCGGGAATACATAAACGATGACAACGTGCGTTTCACTGATGCCCACGCAAATTACTCGACAGGAAGTCTAGACTGACGGTCAGTCACCAGCTTTTATGGAAAGTGGCCACAAGAATGGTTAATCAAAGCTCTGCACTGGAGTGTGGACAATGGACTGAAGTATACATATCTAAATCACAGCTATGCAGCTACTCCTGGCTGAATACTGCTTTGTGGATAGACTACTTTAACTGAGTGCACCATCTCAGCAAATGCAGTGCTTATTTATGATAAGTAATAACAAGATACATTGTCACTATCCGCAGCATTTAGACAAGTGAGATAAGAATTGGTAGAAATGTAGAATAAGAAATACTACAAAAAATAAAACAAATAAATAAATATTAAGCATTTATATACCACCCCACTCCATGCACGCATGCTCACAGGGTGGTCCACGGTGGTGTGAAAATAGCAACTAACATTGGAAAAGATGAAGTCGTTACAGTTACAATTTATATTGTGTGAAAAGAAATGACTTAAGCATAGTTTTGAAAAAGTTAATGGAGACTATGCTTCTCATTTTGAGGGGCAAAGCATTCCATAGAGCGGGCCGGTCAAGGCGAAAGCAGCGCTTTCGAGTAGTGACTAGACGACAGTTGTCAATTGTCGCTAGACACTGAGAGGCAGACGTCAGAGAGCAATGTAACGATGAAGGTTATTCACAATATTAAAACAAAAAATAAATAGCATCAGCCATAATTTGTTCCCTGTTGATGCCAAAGAATTTAACTTAACAATTCTCTTAGAACCGGGCCAGTCAGACTATAACAAAAATGACCACTTCTAAATGACCGAGGCTATGTATCGGGTCTTCTCACAATAAAAATAATAAACCTGGATCAATAATCGCCTGCCTTCGTTCCGATGATGGGACTGCTTGACATGATAGCACTTTGCCATTTCACTCTGTCCAGAATTAATTCACAGTTGTGTCAACCATGTCCCTTGTCTCTCAGATCACCTTGAATCACCTCTCTCAGATCACCTTGAATCACCTCTCTCAGATCACCTTGAATTACCTCTCTCAGATCACCTTGAATCACCTCTCTCAGATCACCTTGAATCACCTCTCTCAGATAACCTTGAATTACCTCTCTCAGATCACCTCGAATTACCTCTCAGATCACCTCGAATTACCTCTCTCAGATCACCTTGAATTACCTTACATATCACCTCGAATTACCTCTCTCAGATCACCTCGAATTACCTCTCTTAGATCACCTCGAATTACCTCTCTCAGATCACCTCGAATTTCCTCTCTCAGATCACCTCGAATTACCTCTCTCAGATCCCCTCGAATTACCTCTCCCAGATCACCTTGAATTACCTCTCTCAGATCACTTTGAATAACCTCTCTCAGGTCACCTTGAATTACCTTTCATATCACCTCGAATCACATCTCTCAGATCACCTCGAATTGCCTCTCTCAGATAATCTTGAATTACCTCTCTCAGATCACCTTGAATTACCTCTCAGATCACCTTGAATTACCTCTCTCAGATCACCTTGAATTATCTCTCTCAGATCACCTTGAATTACCTCTCTCAGATCACCTTGAATTACCTTTCTCAGATCACCTTGAATTACCTCTCTCAGATAACCTTGAATTACCTCTCTCAGATAACCTTGAATTACCTCTCTCAGATCACCTCGAATTACCTCTCAGATCACCTCGAATTACCTCTC
>WURV02188225.1:0-12638 GCA_011762755.2 Epimenia babai | reverse complement strand
ACTCATCTCTTTACTAGAGCATTTAAATAGTCTATTCTGATTTATTTTAATTTGGTGTATATCCATATTTTATCATTTTTTTACCATTTGTATTATATATCTACTTTCGCATTGTACAGCGCAGTTGAGAGTTTTCCCAACTGATAACTGCGCTATAGAAATCAATTTTACATTTACATTTACATTTACATATATACGATCACTAACAGAGCCAGTTGTCATCATAATTTTTAATCAGCAAAAGACAATATCAGTAACAATAAAATAAATTCATGAAGCTATGCAGCGATATGTGCTGGTATAATTACCTTGATAATGGTGTATGTGCTGAATACCCCACCAACGTTGTCTTTGTGGTCGCGTACAGAGGTGCGCATCTGCAAACACGCGTGGAATTACTGCCAAACTAACCGCCATTTCCATGAAACACAATAAACGCATATCCACTCATCTCCATTGGACTCATGCAGCAACCAAAAACAACGTAGTGTTGTCCTACCCATAAATATGACAAATAGTTAGGGGCATTCTGACTCCTGCTCTGGAGCTTCCTACGGTCAATCACGCGTTGTAAAGCCACTGATGTTGACATTTCCCCCCACTGATATTGAAAACAATTACTAGCGTATAATTTGTGTATATTGTAACATTGTTATTGTCTTCGATAAAATTGAACTGAAGAAATAAATGTAATTCCTTAAGAAACAACTTGGTATATTGATATCACATCAAGTGTGATACTTGACAATAACTATTATTTAGTGTGTGAGGATGTGAGGAAAGCGAACCTGTTTATCAACCGAGATGTACTCCTGGTCATCCGGAGAGAGATCAATGAGTATCGTTCCTTGGTTATACGATACATTACTGAAGAGTGATGAAGTGGCTGTAAAATCAGCGTACAATAGATTTATGGTTTTATTATATTAACAGTCCATTAAGATCCACTACATCGGCTAACATCACAGTAGTCATAATGAGATGTAACAGCCTCAGGGTCATGATGCTAGCAGTATTTACTTAATAACTAACTCCCTGTGATATATTAGCAACATGCAACATATTTAACACAACACAATCTGGCACATAGTTTAACACTCGATAAATAGTCTGGTAAATAGGTCGGTGGTCAGCAACTTGTAGTTCCCAGTAACCATTCTCAGAAATTCTCAACTATTCTATTATCCTCTAAACATATATAACATATATCCTCTAAACATATATAACATATATCCTCTAATATATTTTATTTGTTGTATCACATGATTGTTCAACCAAAGAATCATACATTCTGCAGAGGTGCACGCAAGTCCTTAGCCATCCATATATTACGATGATATATAAGATCCTCCATGTATTTTATGAGTTTCTTCTTTTTTTCAGATTTAATATGGCAGATGAAAGCCCATTTATGCTTGAAGAGCAAATTTTGACAAGTATATTGGTACATGAATGCTATAATACTGATGACACCCTGGAAACAATACAATAACAAATTTAGACAAAATCTAATAAGACTTCAAAAGAATCCATCAACATGAAAAACGCTGTCAAATTAGGAGAAGAAATTGTTTGAAACTGTAAATGGGCTTTAATTTGCCATATTTAATTTAAACACACAAGAAAAATTTATAAAATACATGGAGAATCAAATATATCATACTATATGGATAGGTAGGGACTTATGGGCCACCCTTTATTTCAGTATTAACAAACATGGAAATATCCAAAATTGTCCAAAAACAGTTTCTTTAATCAAATTCCCGATGTAATCACTGAATCATCCATAAAAAATCTAATACTTCCCAAATTAAACTGGTGGCTAATAGTCTTTAGAAAGGTAGTAAAATGTACCATTATAGCTGCCTCCATACAGGCGATCAACTACTGGTCTATCAAATAATTAAATACTTCAATATATATGAATCGACTGCTGATAGTTGTTGAATCATCTAGATATGTATTATAACAGTGTTTTTACATGATAAGTTTTGAAGGACGCATTGTAACAACCAGTAGTAATGACTGAAGAAAAGCATGTTTGGGTAGGATGTCCGTTAAAGCTCCTATTATTTAACTTCACCATATCACTCAGGAGTCACTTAACTGTTGCCAGGTAATATGAAATAGAAATAAAGCAGTGTCTAATAGGCCAATATACCAACCGTTATAGGTCGTTTACACTCGCATATTTATATCTGACATAAATATTTGTTACACGCATTGGTAACAAATGTCATGTCACCAATTTAACGTCGAAAGCTATTAACAGCTTGACACTGGTTGATGCTATGACTACGCCTACTGTCACAATTGGAAGTTCAGGTTTAGAATCATCTTCATTGTCGGTTTCGTTAGGAAGAAAGTCATCGGAATCTGACGAAAGCACGCCGCCATTTTGGAAACTGTCATGTGACAACATTTGCAGCGGAGATATCCTCGTGTATTCAAGTCTAAACGCTCGCTGAATCGAGATTCACCGCAGTGAAATTTATGTCAGACAAAAATATCTGGGTGTAAATGGCCCAATAGTCTGTCTCTTAAAACTAACAATTCTTAAAAATGTTTAGTATGACATCATAGTATTCAAAAGGTATATGTAGAATACAGATATATAGATGGACCCATATGTCTGGACCTTTCATCTTTATATAGTGTAATGGGGGGGGAGTGGAAGGGGGGTAATTATAATTTCAGTGTTTGCACAGAAGAATGTCTGTCTTTGTACATCACTTACGTAGTAGAGCACCGGATGGGTCATTTGGAGTTCATTTGTTCTGGCCTCCCAAGACAGGCAAGATTTTTTGTCAGTGTTATTCATTCTTGGTATATAAAGGCCACTCTTGACCATTATGTGTTATTTAAGAATATCAGCACAAGTGAAGCGCAACTCACACGAGTTCTGCCCGGAAACGATTCGTTCGAAGCCCTTGAGGATCTTGTGTCGATGGCCGTACGCGTTGATACCGATGTCTTTAAGTTCCTCATGGCCCATCTCAGCGAGGATGTCCATCGTAATCTGCTCCTTCTCGAAGATATCTCGCAGTTGCTCCAGTCCGATGATGTTGAGAAATGCAGAGATTGTGACAACCTCAGTCGCACTCCTCTCGCCCTCGGACGAACTGCGATCGATGCAGCCATCACCAACCTCCGGCGACATCGCCCCACTACCACCGGCCGCGAGCCCCAGCAAGTCTGAACTGTTTGCGAACAGCGTGCTACAGAAACAAACATCAAGTAATCCTCAGTGCATTACTACGTACAGTCATCAACTAAAATTGCCATAAAAAGTTTTTATATTGTTTAAAAAACCACATGAAACAGGAGCTTAATTTGTGACATCATATTTTTCTGGGTACACATAATGTTACATTGTAGTAGTAAATGACCACAATTTTCGATATTGAAATATTTCAAGTTATTTATATGTTATTATTTACTTTAAAATGGGTAAAAAAGTCATTGCAACCCACACAATGACCATACATACTTGATATAAAAAATAAAGAATAAATCTAAAATGAAGTTGTGGAAAAACAACCTTCCAGTGAAAAAAATGAAGTCAATTACAGAAGCTTGGTTCGGAGAACTTTCTCCCGAAGTGCCAGAAAGTGGTTGCTAGCATGCCCCGTCACATGCAATGAGTTATACATTATTGCTGGGATCTTACAAAATACTGAATGATTTAAAATGTGAAGAATTGTCATTTTCAGGTAATATAGTATTTTCTTCTAACATATCGTACTTTATTAATAAAACTTTTTGTTGGGGAATCAGTATCTTTTACTCAAAATTTATTTTTTTTTCATTTTACGATGAAAGCAAAAGATGGTCTTTTAACTTTGGTTAATGATTGTATAGAACTTATAAACAATAAGCATAATCACACCCGATATGTTGCGAATTATAACAATTACAGAATAATCATGTTACGTTCATTGTTCTTGGGTTCAAGGTTGTGATACTAGTCAGTGTCAGTGGTGCAGTGGTTAGAATCGCTGCCTCTCATGCGAGAGGTTGCGAGTTCGAACTAGCACAAGCCAAGGATTTTATGCGCACCTTCCACAATAGGAAATGAGCAAGATTTTTGTGCTTGAATATTGAGAAAGATTTGTCGTGGATTGGGTTATAAAAATATCTTAGGGATATAACGAGGCAATATAGTACCTGTAATTATGAAGTAGCACCATAACCTCGCTTTTTCCCTATTTTTGAGTAGAAATAAACATTACTGTATAGATACTGTCTGAAATCTTAATATTCAGCATAAAAATACAGCAACGATAAAAAACAAAATACTGTAATAATCATAGTCAGTGAAATCATCTAGATTGTATGATTGAGGGTGATGTCCCGTCATTCCTGATTCTCATTATTCCTAATGTGCTGTGATTTCTAATAGAAAATGATCCAATTCCAGATATAGAAATCTGTCCCATTATTCCTAAATCAATGTAAAGAGTTATCACCCCTGTAATGATTGGTCATTACCTAAGTAATTTTTATCACTAGCAAACAAATCACATTTTGTTGAACTCCAAGTGCAATAAAATGTCCAGCACTAGTGCTAGACAATTTGGCCTACTTAGTAACTAATCACTTCATAAATTCCGCAATAATTGCTGTCCCAGCAGAATGTACCTGCGTGTTTTAGCTAGTTGTGGGAGTCACTGAAGTCATTCAACGTGAATCAACTTGACGTGTTTCAGCACCTCTATTAATTCGTAAATGTTTAAATGTTTGGGTACGGTTATAATCTGTGAAATCTTGTGTTCCACGACATATTTGTTCAAAAATTATCACTGACTCTACAGTTCAGTATGCATCTGTCATTCAGTGGTCCATCGCCTATCCATGTATGGACTATATAGTCATTAAATATTTATAGTTTTGTCAAGAAACACATCTTTTGATGGTACATGTGCTATAGTAGCAACTAAAATATCTTCTGATGGTACATGTGCTATAGTAGCAATTAAATGGATATCTGATGGTACATGTGCTATAGTAGTAACTGAATGGATATCTTCTGATGGTACATGTGCTATAGTAGTAACTGAATGGATATCTTCTGATGGTACATGTGCTATAGTAGCAACTGAATGGATATCTTCTGATGGTACATGTGCTATAGTAGTAACTAAATGGATATCTTCTGATGGTACATGTGCTATAGTAGTAACTAAATGGATATCTTTTGATGGTACATATGCTATAGTGGCAACTGAATAGATATCTGATGGTACATCTGCTATAGTAGCAACTGAATCGATATCTTCTGATGGTACATTTGCTATAGTAGTAACTGAGTTTGCTGTTATTGTGACGCCACTAATCACATGCAAGATAAACCTTTCTTTGATGTTCTGCATTAGGAATAATGGGTATAGTGTTAACCCCTTTGTATAAGTGAGGGTAATCAAACTGTCGTGTTAACCACATAGGCTAGCTTTGTAAAGGGCCATGAATAAAATTGGCCTACACAACGATTACCTTGGTAATCAGCCTATAAATAAATAAAAATAACCCGTGGTATGCAAGTTATTGGCCGTTAAGAACCACAGAATGTTTTAGACATTCTAAAAACTCTTAGGAATTGTATAACTAGGTAAAATGAGCTTGAACCCAAACATCATGACAAAGGGTTTATGACCAAAGAGTCATATACCTGTTGGATGAGCTACTTGTAGACATGAGGTTAGAGATATTCGCCTTAGTAGTCGTGAGCAGCAGTGTGTTGGATGGCATGGCATCTTGTAAGAGAGCTCGCACGTCATCAGCCTGCGTTTATACACACAACCTCGTGAGTCACGATTCTACTGCCCCACCGTGACGTCGATAAACGTGATGTAACATACCTCGCATTAATGATTGAGAATTTAGGGAAAATTTGAGAGAAGCGAATTGATGCGAGTTGCCATGTTACCGATACCATAAAATATGAAAAATTCCAGGATACAAAGAATAAAGACTTTCCTGAATATCTAATGACAAAATAAGGAATCCTTTCAGATCCCATGGAGAGTGACATGAAAAATTTGAACCAAATATGTCTCATATAATTAGAGAAAATAAAACATCATTAAACAATCACAAGAAAATTAATAACAGAATCAATTATTATCAGCTACTACAATTTTCTTCGATGACAAATCCTTGAACAAATTTGGATGCAAAAATTGCAAAATTGTATAGCTCTATAATTACTATAATAAGCAGTTTTGATCAGATTTTTCCAGTATGAATGCTGACAGATATAGTAACATTCCTTGGTTTTGATAACATCCTTGAACATATCTAATCGAGACTATTTATGCTGAATGGCAAAACTCTATACATGTATTCTATATTTGTGGAATATAAAAAACACAATTGTTTCTGCTGGATGGACAGATATTGGACAAAGTTTGATAAGAATTGCTCATAAAACAGCTCAAGTAAAACTAATAAAAATAGTTGAGTTGTCACGTATTCGGTAGGCACCGTGGTGAGATCTAAGGGTGTTTGGCCTTCTTGGTTCTTCAGGGTGGGATCAGCACCATGGGCAATCTGGAGTAAAACAAGACCATGTACAAATACAAATGCATAAATCTAACAAACTTGACAATAATGCATATAGGACATATTATAAAGGTAAAAAGTTACATAAAGCACAACATTTAAAGAACAGATGGATTAACAATGAAGGCTCTCATATGATGCTTACAATGAACATTCATGGCAGCTATTCAATCCATATACAATTACAATACCTTCGACACTCGTGTGTCACCCATCAAAGATAACAAATGTCTGCCCATTTTAAAGGTGTATTTACTCCAGAAATGGGGGAAAACGACTTGCCCCAGGATCAACAGGTGAGTGAATTCGAACCTGCTTTAGATTACAGCAGTCCAGCCATCATACCACTGGACTAAATGCTTCCCCTAGGGCTACCCCTAATTATCAATACATAATGCATATTATAAGTACACCTGACATTACGATCATCAACTGAAACTTTGCCCTTCTTTTACATAGCCATTCTGCTTTATGAACAACCGCAGACAGGTAGCTCTAGTTTAAATTATTTAGGGAATGTTTCCTGTGGGAGATATGTGTAAATTTTGGTTGCTATATCGTCTCTATTTTCAGCCGCTTATTATGGTGGTAAACATTTAAAAAATAACGTGTGACATCAATATACATTTATATACCACAGGTAAGTCTAATTGTGCAGGTGATAAAAAGTGGTGTTTTTCCCACGAAATAAATTTCACGATTAGTTGTTTAAAATTTGTCTATATCGATGATAGCAAAGAGGGATGAAGTAACTTTGCCCTAGGATGCATCATAAAATGTGAAGGTGGGGGTGGGGAATGCACGTTCGCAAAATACTTCGGTGCTATCATCATCCTCTAACAGATACAGGGTGTTTAGGTGTATTAGTTTTGGGTTAAGCATATCAGCATGGGTCATTATATAACATCCTCGGGTGAAGTGGTTCGAATGTCTTGATTCATTATTGGTATTGCCTCAGGGTGTTGGCGGCAGTGTCAGTCATATAATAAATAATAATAATAATACGAAAAACACATATCAAACCTTTTTGACTAACTAAAATAAAGATTAACACGAGCTTTTATATATAAAGTATACTTCATCAGGTGCAAAAAGTGGGCATAGGCAGCGCACACATTGGTAATGTCCTCTCATTGCAGCTCAGTGTGTATGTAAGATTTGGGATAGTATAGGGCAGGGCTCCCCCTCCCACCCTCACACACTGTTAGCGAGGATCAGAACTCACGAGTAAAGCGCATAGATGTGTACGGCCTTTTTGTGCAGCTTCGTGGAGTGGTGTAAAACCCCAGCGATCGACGGCGTTCACACACGTGTTGTACTTGATGAGTAAACCAGCGATATCCACGTGCTGTCACACAATAAAACAAGGCTCCCATTCTCGTTACAGATGACTAGAATAAGAGATTATACCACTCCGATTTAGTGTAGGGTCGAAACGATTACACACTCGTGGAATCACAAATATCAATGGAAAAAATCAACAAATTATGTAAGAACACGCCCATGCAGTAGTCTGGTGTTGTGAATTTGTAAATCGGTGACGTGTTTCGTACGCAGGTTAACTACCTGCCCCAGACAGGTGATTTACCCATCATATTAAATAAATAAATGATGTTAACCACACTAAGTGAACATCCTACATTCACCTACATCCACACGACACGATGGCATTACAAACAGCTAACACAAAGATAAAACGATGTCCGTATACTCATCCGTTTGTACGTACACCGTATGATGAGGCATTGTGAAGGGGTATAAGCCCACCCTTGTCCTGAGCGTTGACATCTGCCCCACTCTCCAGCAGAAACTCAGCCACCTCATAGTTGTTATAGCCAGCTACAAATGGGTAAAAACAGTAATTATGAAAAAGCTGTTATCAAATCACTGCTATTCCTTAAGACGGATATTATTTACCATTAGTGTTTTGTGTATTGCCCACAATACTGTGTGTATTGCCCACAATACTGTGTGTATTGCCCACAATACTGTGTGTATGGCCCACAATACTGTGTGTATGGCTCACAATACTGTGTGTATGGCTGACAATACTGTGTGTATGGCTGACAATACTGTGTGTATGGCTGACAATACTGAGTGTATGGCTGACAATACTGTGTGTATGGCTGACAATACTGTGTGTATGGCCCACAATACTGTGTGTATGGCCCACAATACTGTGTGTATGGCCCACAATACTGTGTGTATGGCTGACAATACTGTGTGTATGGCTGACAATACTGTGTGTATGGCTGACAATACTGTGTGTATGGCTGACAATACTGTGCGTATGGCTGACAATACTGTGTGTATGGCTGACAATACTGTGTGTATGGCTGAAAATCCTGTGTGTATGGCTGACAGTACTGTGTGTATGGCTGAAAATCCTATGTGTATGGCTGACAATACTCTGTGTATGGCCCACAATAACGTGAGTGTGCATGGCCCACAATACCATGTGTGGGTATTAATCAGAGTATTGCCAATGTCATGTGTACATTGTTACCACACTATGAGTAAGCTACTCCTGGCGATAGGAGCACGGTTTCCATATTAGACCATATGTCTTGCGGTTGAAAAATCATCTGGGGAGAAAACATTCACTAATTTCCTGAGAGAAATAGTTACAAACATAAATGCACCCATAATTTTTAATATGATCTGATTTTCATTAATCCAATACAAATATCTGAATCCATCTTTTTCTAATTGTGATTCAATTGTAATTGGATTGCAACTGAAGAAACATGATGGAAAAGTTTTTATAAAATTGAAGAAGATTGATATGTGTAAGAGCCACTCGTGATGATAGTGGACATGACTGACCAGCGAGGTGTAGAGGAGTACTGTTGCGACCCTGAGTGTCGCGACAGTTGATATTTTCTGCGGTGGCCAACTTCTGAACACGGGCCAGGTTACCTTTCTTGGCCACCTCGAGCAATGCAGCATCTCCTGTCATACAAACCCGAACACTGTTAACAGAACTATTCTAATAACAGGGATACATACATAATCATCTATAAGTAAGGAATGGCACTATGGAAAATTTATGATGTTAAAGGGAATTTTCTAAGGGGCAACGATTACCATAGACAAGGAATAGACCTCTGTATATTTAAGATATTAAAAGGAATATTTTCATAACAGACAAAGATAACCATAGATAAGTAAGGAATAGAGCTTTACATTATTAATAGTCACAGAGATGTGGGATGCCGTATTAGCTATATCTTAAAAAACGAAGAGTTTGTGTGAATCATTAATCTCAGTTAGTTTATGAGGTGTTAGCTTTACTTTTCATTTATTACTGAATATTTATGACACTTAGATGCGGAATGCAGTGGACATGTATGAAGCACAGAAACTGTGGGATGTACAGGCTTCATTGATGGGGATACCTCGGAGGAGATCGGCCACATCTTGGTCACCTTCCTTAACAAGGTCTAGAGCAGTGTTACCATCACGATTCTTTTTGTTGGGGTCAGCTCCATGCTGGAACATGTATATTGGGGCTATATAATAAATGTAGTCAATATTATCGGTAATAATGCTGGAACATGTATATTGGGGCTATATAATGAATGTAGTCAATATTATCGGTAATAATGCTGGAACATGTATATTGGGGCTATATAATAAATGTAGTCAATATTATCGGTAATAACTAAATCTGCTGAAAATTTTTATGCCAAACACGGCGTGTGTATTAGATAAACAACCTTTAAAACGACAAAGTAAAAGCACATACTGTATTGAAACTGCTGAAAATTATTGTTAAAATAGCACAGATATAGATTATACCGAAATTGTTAACATTTAACACTGTTAAATGAAGAGTTTGTTATGTTGATCAGTCCAAAATTCATACAGTATATAAAAACAGAACAATCGTAAAATGAAAGCTGCATAAGTTGATAATAATCTATGATAGACTAACCAGTTGAGGTTATTATAACATTTTCAACGATGTACTAGGGTGCATACTGACCTTGAGCAAAAGGCGACAGATGTCGAATTTGCCTTTTGCTGCTGCTTCATGTAACGGCGTGAACTTCCACAGGTCGGCCACATTTACCGATGCCCCAAACTATCACAACAGGTTAACACTAACATATGTCAATCTGTTAAATCATATGTTGTGCCAATAAGTAACACAAATATGTAATAGCAATATGGACATGAGCATGGAAGTCCTAGCTATGACAGTGATGGTTAGACCATAACAATATATGTACATGTATATATGTCTGCATGTCTGCGAGTGTGTATATATGTACGTCTATATGTATGCATGTCTATATGTCTATATGTATGTATGTATGCATATGTCTCTCTCGTTGTCTGTCCATCCGTATGTATGTGTATCTTTTTTTTGTGTGCGTATATATGCACGTCCGTACGTACATACGTACATATACATGTATATGTCTCTTTATCTGCATGTAGAGGACATCTGTATGTTAATATATGACTACTATGGCCCATACCGGTATAACAAAGCTTGAGGAGGACATCTGTATGTTAATATATGACTACTGTGGACCATACCGATATAACAAAGCTTGAGGAGGACATCTGTATGTTGATATATGGCTACTGTGGATCATAACGATATAACAAAGCTTGAGGAGGACATCTGTATGTTGATATATGACTACTGTGGACCATAACAATATAACAAAGCTTGAGGAGGACATCTGTATGTTAATATATGACTACTGTGGACCATAACAATATAACAAAGCTTGAGGAGGACATCTGTATGTTGATATATGACTACTGTGGACCATAACGATATAACAAAGCTTGAGAAGGACATCTGTATGTAGATATATGACTACTGTGGACCATAACAATATAACAAAGCTTGAGGAGGACATCTGTATGTTGATATATTACTACTGCGGACCATAACGATATAACAAAGCTTGAGAAGGACATCTGTATGTTGATATATGACTACTGTGGACCATAACAATATAACAAAGCTTGAGGAGGACATCTGTGTGTTGATATATGACTACTGTGGACCATAACAATATAGCAAAGCTTGAGGAGGACATCTGTATGTTGATATATGATTACTGTAGACCATAACGATATGTCTGTCTATATGCATTTGACTGAGATAAAGCTGATGTTCACTCCATTATTAGCTCCTTCCGAAACCACAACGTGACATCTTGTTTATTACCGCTGACTCATCATCATAACCAGTTTAAAGATTGGACTGTTACAGATACAATCCTTAATGGAGGGGGGCTGTGGGGTGGGCAAGTCAGCTAGACCACACGCGTCTACACCAAGCTTATCTGTCAAGCGTGCTAATGTAAGATGACTAGAACACTCATTAGACAGAGCGATGCAATGATCTAGTGATTAATATACAACGTGATGCCTGTTTACTTACCTTGATGAGCAGTTCGGTGACCTCGTAGTGACCGTATGAGCAAGCGTTGTGTAGCGGAACTAGGCCTCTGGACATACAAGACATTATTGGTCATAAGATGACTTCATGGGTCATATGTTTTTATGGAAAACAATCTTCAATATTTAATTAATTAGTAGCAATTTGAGAACGAGACCCGGAGACCATAGAAATTTTACGATTTTTTAACGTTGACTTTTTAACAGCAGAGACGTGACTGGGCTATAAGTTCAGATAAAATTATTCATTAGTTAATTAAATCATTAGTCTATAGGTTATGTATACTTAAACTTCTAACTGTTACACAAAATACATCACTCGAATACAGAAAACAGAAATGAGAAAGGTTGTGGTACCTCCCCTAAAATGATGGTATAAACCAAGTTATCTGTCTGAGCCAACTGAAAGATGACTTTTGTCTGATTTTTCCCCGATGGAGTGGATGTTGTTAAATCGGTTACCATAACGATATTACTATCTCTAAAAAAAAAAGGTGCTGATCGATAGGATCAAATGGGCTTCATTATATAAGTATCCTGGAGAAGATTAAGTGTCAACTGGTGTCAACTCAACCGAATGGCTTCTCCGCATAACATCAGCTTCTACAGTTTCTTTTATTGAACGGTTGATCAATTTGTCATTGTCCTCC
>WURV02188214.1:0-10638 GCA_011762755.2 Epimenia babai | reverse complement strand
GCTTGTAACACATGTTGTAGTTATAGTATAAATTATACTCATCACCTTGTGGATATATGTAGCTTGTAACACATGTTGTAGTTATAGTATAAATTATACTCATCACCTTGTGGATATATGTAGCTTGTAACACATGTTCGGAACGTACCAGTTGAATTCTTACATTAATCAACAGGTAAACCATGAAAGAGGTCATTACTGTAAATCTAGAGTATTTTTGACCAGACTTCAATCTTGACAGTTTATTCTACATACAGCCTTCAGCTTGTAGTCTACTACTAGCAGCTAGACTGTACCTAACAATGACAACTTCCTGGGTCAACTTGACAACTTGACAGGGCTATAGGAGTAACTGGAATACATTAGGGGTTCCAGCTATTACAGCTTGTGTATACATGGTGTGTATACATGTGTAACATTAGAGTGGGAAGAAATACTGATAATTCAATATAGTTCGTAACACATGCAAATATCTCACAATGACTGTACGGTGTAGGGTGTGCATGTAGGGCAGGTCAAATGAACACAATACAAGGGGGGAGGGTGATATTACATCACAAGGCAAAGTATAGTAAACGAGCTATATAGCTGCTTGGAGTGTAAAATATATCGGAGTAACTAGACGGTTCTGTAACTAGACGGTTCTGTAACTAGACGGTTCTGTAACTGGACGGTTCTGTAACTGGACGGTTCTGTAATTGGACGGTTCTGTAACTGGACGGTTCTGTAACTAGACGGTTCGGTAACTAGACGGTTCGGTAACTAGACGGTTCTGTAACTAGACGGTTCTGTAACTGGACGGTTCTGTAATTGGACGGTTCTGTAATTGGACGGTTCTGTAATTGGACGGTTCTGTAACTAGACGGTTCTGTAACTAGACGGTTCTGTAACTAGACGGTTCTGTAACTAGACGGTTCTGTAAATAGATTGTTCTATAACTAGACGGTTCTGTAACAAGACGGTTCTGTAATTAGATGGTTCTGTAACTAGATGGTTCTGTAACTAGAAGGTTCTGTAACTAGGCGGTTCTGTATATATCTGTAGGTATCTCTGTCCAACAGCATCTTACTGGTATATTCCAGGCAAGCTTAATACAACAGCAGACGGGAAGTCCTGAATGTTCACATACAATACGGAAGGGATGGTAAAGTGGAGTTCTAGTTCTTAACGCGGAGTTTTTTACATTGCTAATATTCTATTTAAACCAACCATAGATTTGGTTGCATCCAACATGATTCATTACAGATCCCTGATGAACACCAACCTTGGCATGAAATTCATTACTAAAAGCACCATTAACTCATACACATGTTCGTGTTCCTTTATCTGGTTAGAACGTGTTTTTTTGGCTTTGCGTATTCACCCTCTACAAAATTCGGTACAGTGAACTAATGCGATACAGATGAGGATTTGCGACACATTTAGAATATATGGTGGTGTCTAATGTTTCCAAATCTCTCCAGAATTTCAATCCTGGTTTTTCGAGATTGAAATTTTATGAGATCGAGATCTTGTGAGATATCCCGGGATATATACTATACAGGGGGTCCTCGACTTACGTTGTAGATCCGTTCTTATACTATACAGGGGGTCCTCGACTTACGTCGTAGATCCGTTCTTATACTATACAAGGGGTCCTCGACTTACATCGTAGATCCGTTCTTATACTATACAAGGGGTCCTCGACTTACGTCGTAGATCCGTTCTTACGTTTTGGTGTAAGTCGAATTTAGTGTAAGTCGGAACACCATAAATAAAGTACTCTAAATGCTCTGTACTGTGAAGTATGGTACAGTATTAGGTTTTGGAGCCATAACGAAGGGCAAAAAGTTCACATAAAACATATGAGAGAAAGAATGGCCAAACACAACCAAAATTGCTTAACACTGAAACTGAAACTAAGTGACGCCATCTTCCTCACTTAGCACCACCGCACAACGTATTCATCCGCTGCGTGCTACGAACTAGTTCGAAATTGGTTGCGTTTCTTACGACGCTAAACAGTTTAAGACGGAAAGGCGTTTTGATGTTTTAATGTTACTTTATATTTTAATTTTATATTTAAATGTTATTTTTTTAGCACCACCGCACAGCGTATTCATCCGCTTCGCCTTACGAACTAGTTCACAATTGGTTACGTTTCTTACGACGCTAAACTGTGTAAGACGGAAACGCGTTTTATTGTTATTTTATATTTTAATACTATTTTATATTTCTTATGGGGTGCGTCGTAACCACGAAACGTCGTAGGTCGCGACCGTCGTAAACCGAGGACCCTCTGTACTTCCAAGTGTCTTCTAATTTTTATTTTAGGCAATAAAAAGACGTTTATCAGGCTATGTGCTCAATATGATAAGTGTTGCTTCACTGTAAATGTTTTCTGGGTCGTTATAGTTAATAATATCCAATGAAATGATAAAATAAAGGGTTGAACACAATGTTAACGATATTGTATGACATTAGGAATGCCATTTTAATGTTAATTGGCGATAAAATGATAAAATTCTCACCAAGTACTGGATGCGCAAACGAGATGTATCATTTTAACCATCCGTTTATTATCAACCATTAAACCTCAAGGGCGATAATTGTTGAATAATTCGCAGGCATACAAATTCCGAATAAAATTTTATGATAAATTTATGTGAACACTTTAAATGTGGTTATTAAACTTTTTTCCACCAATTTTTCTACAAAAATGTTTCAACACAATATCTCACAAAGTAATTTCTTATTCAATTTATTATGTCATGTCACCTCTGACGTTTGAGGACTTATAATAAAGTCCGGTAGGTTTAGCTAAATATTCCAACATTCTCTATTCGACACGGAAAACAACAAAGTAATATCGCGAACTCAATTTACGAATTGTATACTGCCGACTGTAGTAAAATGGAGGTGATTTTTCGAGCAATAGAGAATTTTTTTATTTATTTTGATGACGATAATTTGATCTCGATATCGATAATCCCGGGATTACGATATCATCAAGAACGGTGCGGGTTAGTTTAAGAAATTAGCCAACTACGGCACAATGATCCACATATGCTCATGAATTACGCGAGATAATTGTGTGGTGGTATTCTTTGCTCTTTGATGTTATTAATTGCAAAACTATAGTATACGAGATGACAGACTTACCGTTGGTCGTCCTCGTCTAAGTTCAAACTTGTCATTCTTACTCAGTTATTGACTAATTAACCAAGTAAAACTTAAGAGTTAATAAAACTTACTAGTTTAAACACAATGGGGCTTACCGGTAATATTTACTAATTCTTAAAAGTATTAAAATGGCATGGAGCATAATTGAACAAAATAGTTAGATCTACAAACACTTACGCGTTATAATATTCGTATAAAATTAAATTAAATATAAGTCATTATAAAGCAATGAAAATTCTGACAGCTCCGCCATTTCCGGTTGCCTGGCGCCAGAATTCAAGGTACATAACCGCAAAACATATAACCCAGCTTTATCGCCCTTGTATTAGCAATATAAAGAGCGACAGAGTTGAGCCTGTAGCGGTCGACAATAAAATATCCAATAGCAAACAAGAATATCAAAATATTGAATATTTTCAAATTGCCATGCACTATAGCTATTGCCTATGGCTAATCTTCGCTGTCTGTTATATTAGTGGAGGCCTTTAGTATAAAAGTTTTTCATATACTAGTGATATCGCGATGGCCCGAAATAGAGATTTTGAAGAAAAATTAATACTTAAGGTCCAAAAGTATGGGCCGACAGCCCGACACGCATTTATCAACCTAGTGCTAAATCCTACAAAAGGTTTGACAACGAAGAGATCAAAGACGCTCACCGGAAAAAGGGAAAAAGACAAAGGAGGAGACCAAGGAGGCCATCTCGATATTAGTACGAGGAGACAACAAGGAGACTACGTGACATCGAAAACAAGAGGCCAAAGAGACCTGACAATACCCATTAGGACACTGAAACAAGAGAATACAGATTTGTGGGGAAAACCTTGGCTGAAATCACATCTAATTGCCAAAACAGAGATAAATGTCATAATCAAATCTGAATGAGACCTACATAGACAATATCTGCCAAATGGCAGACATTTGCACTGAGCGGACATGGAGATAAAGATTTTCAAATAAAAAATCGATAGAATGTACCCCCTTACCTCCCATGCCGAGATGCTGAACAAATCTGAAAGATACTAACACAAGGACAACATCTGCCGCATGGGAAACCTCTGCGCAAAGCGGCGGTTCTTGAGAAGGTTTTTGAATAAAAATACAAACATCAGCAGAAGGTACCTGCCCTAGCTGCGATGACGGTACCATGAACAAATCTAGAGGAGACACAACCCAAGGACAATATCTGCCAAATAACTGACCTCTGCGATAAGCGGTTCTTGAGAAGATTTTTTAAAGAAAAAATACGAGCATCGGGAGAAGTTACTCCTCCCATTGGCTGCGATGACGATACCATGAACAAATATAGAAGAGACACACCCAAGGACAATATCTGCAAAATGGCAGACCTCTGCGATAAGCGGTTCTTGAGATTTTTAAGAAAATGTTGACATCGGATGGATGGACGGATCTACGGATGGACAGACGGATGGACGACGGACAAACTGCTAACAGAAAAGCGCACCGAGCATAATTTCAGGTTAGCTAACAAGAAGCCAAACAGGCTTCAAAAGACTCATTCGGATATAAAAAGGCAACAAATACTAGGATATCAAAACAAGAAGCGAAACAGGCTTCAATGCACTCATTTGGATATTGAAATGAAATTTATAATGTGCCCTTTTAACACGAGCTCTTGAGGACTTTACAAATGTACAGATAATATTAAAACAATAGGCCCAACAGGCCTCTAAACACTCATTCACACAGTACAACAAAAGGCCAAAGAGGCCTAAAAACACCGTTTGGAACATGAAAAGCATTTAGAAAATTTTAGTGAGAAAATTTTTTAAAAGTAAAATAACAAACATCGCCGATATTACCTCCCCTTGACCTGATTATGCTCAAGAAATCTAATAAACCAACCCTAGGAGAATATCTGCCAAATGGCTAAGTTCTGCGACAAGTGGTTTTTGAGATTTTTTAAGTAAATGTTAAAAGTGGACAACGGATGAAGCTCGATAAGATAAGCTCACCAAGCATAAGGTCCAGGAAGCTAAAAAAGAATGAATAAAAGACCAGAGAGGCCTCCAAACACTAGGATATTAAAAAAGACCAAAGAGGCCTCCAAACACTAGGATATTAAAAAAGACCAAAGAGGCCTAAAAACACTCATTTGGATATCAAAACAGGCTAAACAGGCCTCTAAACACTTATTTCGATTGAAATAAGTTCGATTGACATAAGTTCGATTGACATTGAGCATGACGCTCAAGTGAGCTAATAAATATATACTGTAAATAAAATATGGTAGAAAAAGATGAGCTAAGATTAACGAGGCACATATGAAGACGATTGGGGTTCAACGACTCCCACACAAGAATTTGAGAAACTAAGTGACTCGCAATAAAAATTTATTTGGTATCTTACTTAATACTGGAATGCAAACTAAAACTAAGATCATTAACTGTAAAGATTTATTTGGTATCTTAGTTAATACTGGAATGCAAACTAAAACTAAGATCATTAACCGTAAAGATTTATTTGGTATCTTAGTTAATACTGGAATGCAAACTAAAACTAAGATCATTAACCGTAATGATTGAAAATGTTTATAAATGTCGATGTGTGGATTATTTAGCAATATATGAGGTGATAATAAATTCAGCTGCCTCTTGTTAGGGAAAAGTCTAGTCTCTCTTCTAGTCTGTGATATCCTCTGTAAATCCCTATGATTAATTTTGCTGAACCATCCATGCTGTTACGGTTGTGATAGAGCTGGTTGATATGATAGATTACGCTTGAATCAAAGTCAATAAGCGCAGTGTGGTTCTGTTAGGGCTTTTCCCCGCTGATGTTTGCTATGCTTCAAATGCTCTATGTATGGTCTCTATGCCTCACCCCCCCCCACTATGTCATCATCTCATTGTAAATACCCATTAACCTCTCAGGGGAATGTGTGACATATGTAGCCCGGATGCAGGGTGGAGATGTCTGGAACCAGTGATGTGTATTAAGGTTGAAGGTCAATTATCTGCCCACACTGTGTGTTTTCACCACATGCTGTTTTTTGGTGTTTTTTCCCACCCCCTTATAAGTAACTTGAGCTAATTAAATTGTCCTGTTAACCACATTAATAGGCTAGCTTTGTAAAGGGCCAAAGATGGCCCACGCAATGATGTCCTCGGTAATCAGCCTATAAATAAATAAATAAGAAGTAAATAATAAATAAAGGTTGCCCTGTCCAACAGTACCAAATAATGACATACAATGACATCAATATAACTGTATCAGTCGGAATTGAAAAAACTAACGCATCAACTGAGCAAAAATTTATAACAAATATTAACGCACAATAATAATGTGTCGCGTGGGGTAATGTTGTATAAAGTTTTGTAAAGACTAGTTAACTTTTGTAATGTTTTGTTATGTTTTGTAAAGACATGTTATGTTTTGTTATGTTCGGCTAAGTTTTGTAATATTTTGTAATGCCGTGTTATGCTCTGTCATTTTTTGCGACGTTTTCTTGTGTTTTGTTTTGTTGTGTTTTGCTATGTTTTGTTGTGTTTTGCTATGTTTTGTTGTGTTTTGCTATGTTTTGTGATGTTTTTGTAAGGTTTTGCAAAGCTTCCCCAAAGTTTTGTTATGTTCTATAAAGTTTTATTGTTTTTTCTTTAATATTCAGTAAAATTTTGTAATTTGTTATGATCTCTCGTGATCTTTCGTGATCTTTCGTGATAGTTCGTGATCTCTAGTTATCGTTTGGTAACTGGTAAAACGCGTTTATGAGAGCTTCGGACACTCCGGACTGAGGAAGTTTCTTGGCTGGACCATTCCATCTTGCTTCTCTCTGAAAATGCATTTAATCATCGTAGAATCATGGTAGAATCATGGTAGAATCATTGTAGAATCATCGTAGAATCATCGTAGAATCATCACAGATCTACTCCATCATAAACAAGTCGTCTCACCGTATGCTTCTCCAAATGGTCAACTATCTACTCCATCATAAACAAGGCGTCTCACCGTATGCTTCACCAAACAATCAACTATCTACTCCATCATAAACAAGTCGTCTCACCATATGCTTCTCCAAACAGTCAACTATCTACTCCATCATAAACAAGTCGTCTCACCGTATGCTTCTCCCAACGGTCAAGTATCTACTCCATCTTAAACAAGTCGTCTCACCATATGCTTCACCAAACAATCAACTATCTACTCCATCTTAAACAAGTCGTCTCACCATATGCTTCACCAGTCAACTATCTACTCCATCATAAACAAGTCGTCTCACCGTATGCTTCACCAAACAATCAACTATCTACTCCATCATAAAAAAGTCATCTCACTGTATGCTTCACCAAACAATCAACTATCTACTCCATCATAAACAAGTCATCTCACCATATGCTTCTCCATACGGTCAAATATCTACTCCATTATAAACAAGTCGTCTCACCATATGCTTCACCAGTCAACTATCTACTCCATCATAAACAAGTCGTCTCACCGTATGCTCCACCAAACAATCAACTATCTACTCCATCATAAACAAGTCGTCTCACCATATGCTTCTCCATACAGTCAACTATCTACTCCATCATAAACAAGTCGTCTCACCATATGCTTCTCCATACAATCAACTATCTACTCCATCATAAACAAGTCGTCTCACCATATGCTTCACCAGTCAACTATCTACTCCATCATAAACAAGTCGTCTCACCGTATGCGCTTCTCCATACGGTCAACTATCTACTCCATCATAAACAAGTCATCTCACCGTCTCACCATCTCCTGAATTACTTCCTATATGCTAGAACTTGACTCCTTCTAATTCTTTAGTCACAAAATAGATTTTTTTTCTATAGAAAGCAATCAGTTATTTTACTGTATTTATTTTAGTGTATGAAACTTGATTTCAATTGCTGTACTACTTCTAGTTCTAGTGTGCCTATACTGTATTGTGCCTATACTTTACTGTGTTGAATGAATGAATAAATAAATAAAAATTACATTGGAGAAAACATGCCGATCGCGAGGTCGACGCGTGTTCTATCCTTTATCTCTGTGACGGCACATTGAAGCCGATGACCACAGAAAGACGCCATACTCGTCGTCTGCGGACACTGTTTAGTTTCACGATTCACGAATAAAGCTGATTTTTTAATGGCATAAAAATGAGACTTGCAGATTTGAAACATGGCTTACAACATTGCATGCAACAATCTGATACTGTACAGGCACTTTTAGCGGAATAAGCTCGTCTGTAGACATTTGGAACCAGTGACGTGAATGGAAGGAAGTCAATTGTCTGCCAAGACTTGGTTGGTTTTCACACTATGTGTTTTGCCCCCACCCCTTCTCAGTGAGGTTAATTAATTTGTCGTGTTAACCGCATTCATAGACTACCTTTGTAGAGCGCCAAGAATGGCCTAGATAACGATCACCTCGATAATCAGCCTATAACTACATACATCTATAGATTTTCGAACCAATATATTTCTTTGTCTATATTTTTAAATTCATATATACGTGAGAGGGAACTGTCAACAATTTAATGGGTCCGTCTGCGTTTGCAAAGGGTGCGCGCATGCGTTATACATTTTTGCTGACGGCTCACTATAGGTTGGCCTTCTAGGAAGGAATCATATATTATATATGTGCTAGGAACGAATCATATATTATATATGTGTGTGTGCATGTGTGTGTGTGTGTGTGTTTGTGGGTGTAAGTATGTGTGTATGTATTTATGTATGCGTGTACGCGTGTGCGCGCGTGTGTGTGTTTGTGTGTATGTATGTATGTGTGTGTATGTATGTATGTATGTACGTACGTACGTACGCGCGTATGGTATGGGTATGCGCGTATGCGCGTATGCACGTGTGCACGTATGCGCGTATGTACGTATATACGTATGTACGTATGTACGTACGTATGTATGTATGTGTATGTATGTATGTATGTATGTATGTATGTATGTATGTATGTATGTATGTATGTATGTATGTATGTATGTATGTATGTGTGTGCGTGTTTGTGCGTGCGTGCGTGTGTGCGTGTGTGTGCGTGCGTGTGTGCGTGTGTGTGTGCGCGTGCGCGCGAGTGGGCGGGTGGGGGTGAGAGGATGAGTGAGTGAGTACGTATGTACGCGTGTACAGGTGTACACGTATATGCATGTGTCTATATCACTATACATATCTAATTAAACTCCGCAGGTATCGCCTATTGGTAGATGTAATTAATAGTACCCTCATGACAAAACATTGTCGGGTATTTTCGTACATTTTAACGAGAAAAGAGACTCGGTAGTGCCACGGTTCGTGTAGATGCCTTTTGGCAGATATTCTTTTGGGGTTTTTGGCCTCTTGGTTAAATATCTGAGTGTCTTGAGGCTTCTCTGCTCCTATTTTTTTCTTTTTTAGTTTTTGTTTGTTTGGTTTAGTTTTTTTATTTTGCGACAGTTATTTTAAGTTTTCACTCATATTATAGCATCTCAAGTGCTTCTTTATTCGACATTTTTAATCTTTGTTTTTCTGGGGGGTTTTATGTTTCCAATTATCATTAGACCATCTTGGGGCCTCTGTGGCCTCTTATTTCTATTCCGCATCATCGTCCATTTAACAAACAACATCGTGTCCTGTAGACGAGCTACCGTGGACCAGTGCCAGTTTTATTGGTCAGTCGCGGAAAAATAGTGATACATAGCACCAAACTAGTAACCACCACCACCACGAAATTAGAGGCATTCATAGTTTACTGCATATCTAAGGACAGTAAACTATCACTAAGTTTTTGTGAGGATCTTTGGACGGATGCGCAAACCCAGAAAAATCATGTTACATCATAGAGATGTGGGTTACGGTGTTAGCCACATCGTGTAATACGAAGAGTAAAGACTATTCTGGATCGATTATCTGAGGATATGATTGACTTAAGCTTTTGTATGTAAGTATACTTCATCGGGTGTAATCAGTAAGAACCTGTATTATAGAGAGTCATAATCGAGGTTTTTTGCGCATTTCTCTCCAGTTTTTCAGAGAACTACAATGGCTACCCCAACTGACATAACAATAGCTTATGTTATTGTATAGATATTAAGTATATTGCAACGGATTCTTGGAAGAAATTCCAGAATGTTCACCTCTTACGTTTAAAAACTACAGACGTATGAATTCGAGTAGGAATCATTCATAGGTAAAATCTCGGTTATTGTTGGTTAATTTTATAGATACAAGAGAATAAAAAAATATATAATTAGTCAGGCAGCATGAATGACGATAGGACCAGTTGGCGTAGTGGTTAGAGCGTTTGACTTTGAATCCAGGGGTCCTTGGCTCGAATCCCGCTCTAACCAGTATAGTAACTGTGGCGTTTTTCGGGCTGAAAACGCATTAAACCTCATTGCCCTGGCGGTCTGGGTAGCCCTTGCCGTGTGGTTCTGTTGGGGCTTTTACCCTCTGACGTTTGCTGTGCTTCAGATGCTCTATATGTGCTCTCTATGTCGCTTACCTCCCCGCTATGTCGTCATCT
>WURV02188203.1:0-12639 GCA_011762755.2 Epimenia babai | reverse complement strand
TCTCATTGTAAATAACCATTGACCTTCCATAGACTTGGCGGAGTGTGCGACATATGTAGCTTGTATGTAGACATCTGAAACCAGTGACGTGAATGGAAAAAGGTCGATTGCCTGCCCAGACTCGGTGGGTTTTTCACATTAGGTGTTTTTCCCCTACCCCTTATATAAGTGATGCTAATAAAATTGTCGTGTTAACCACATAGGCTAGCTTTGTAAAGGGTCGTAAATGAAATTGGCCTACACAACAATTACTTCGGTAGTAGTCAGCCTATAAATAAATAAAAAAGACCTTTACCTTTTTCTGTTTTTCACCTTTTTAATTATATATGCAGTATTTATAAGTGCTTTGTTGCGCTACGTAGACGACTTGAGTGAAAGCGAGAATGTGGATGCCGGATATCGCACTGATCATTCATATACCAACACCTTCTACCGCCTCATTGTCACACATTATTTGATTTACGACTCCGCTAATGAAATTTACATGGACCTCCTGGTCCGCCAAATCTATACACTAGACCGCGATCGTACCAGGAATCTACTCGAATCTCTCATCAATCAAGTGCATCTGTCGTTAATTATAAATCGCATAGACAATCGAATTTATTTCATTAATATTACACGAAGCGAACGGCAATTTATCTTAATTTTTCTCTCTCGTCTCGGTTTCATAGTTGGCAAAGTTCACGCATCCGCCCGACAAATACGATGTCTTATACAGATAGTGTAATATTATGTCTGATGTCTATTTATGTATTTCTTATTTCAGTCGATTTCGCAGAGCGTTTTTTACGAAATAAATCGAGATGCGATTTAACGGTGGTCGATGATCGACGTGTCCAGTCGATTTCCCAACGTCGCCTGATTATGTCGTATTTCCAGGGCGTAACGTGAGGGATTAACGCATTAAGGGCAACGCTTTATATGGACTAACTAGTTTTATCGATCACAGCTCTCGCATAAACAATAACGCTTCCTCACCTGTCTATATAAAGGTGTGTCATTAATCCCCTCCGGTACTATCAATCAGACGAATACTGCTAATACCCACTCTTATGCGCACACTGCTTCCTGTACCGAACGTTCTGAATATGGAGATGTGATTCGTTGAATGTGACATGATTACGTTCTGTCAGTCTTGTATAGACTGCATTGTATACTTTGATAGTAATCATACTGTCAGATATGAATTTTGTGTATAACTCGGGTTGTTGATATAATATTTTGTCACTGTCGCTTTCTGTTGATTTATATTTACAAAAGAAATAATATATACTCAATCGTATAAAATCTTTACAAATGAAATAGCGATGTTTTAGTCATGATGCGAAGGTGTTGTGTGGAATTGAGCGAAGGTGAGGTGGTAATTGGTTCTAGATGTGTGCTGCAGCTGAGGAGAAAATCTTTTTTCATATTATGAATTTATGTATTACGTATTTATAGACTAGTTACCAAGGTAATCATTGTCTAGGCCATTTTTGGGCTTTCACGAAGCTAGTCTATACATGTGATTAACGCAATAAATTGAGTAGCCTCACTTATAAGGGGTGGGGAAAACGCTTACTGTGAAAACCCTCTGAGTCTGGGCAGACAATTGACCTTCCATTCCCGGCACTAGTTCCAAAGGTTTACCGATGGGCAACATATGTTGCACACTCCGCTAAGTCTATGAAAGCTAATGGTTATTTACAATGGGATGACAAGACAGCGGGGAGATGAGCAACATAGAGACCATCCACAGAGTATCTCAAGTACTGTCTCATCTGAGGGACAATGCCCCAACAGAATGACGCTGCAAGGGCTACCCGGAGTCCCATCAGCATAAGGGTTTAACGTTCTTTCTGCCCTAAAAACACCACAGGTAGGAGAATGGCTAGACCGGGAATAGAGCAGGGCCCCCAGGATTCAGACTCAAACGCTCCGACCACTACGCTAACTGGCACCCCCATGTTGCATATCAACTTTGTCCTACTGTGATATGACTCAATGCGTATTGTTAGTGATTTGCGTGTTTCTTGCGTGTTTCTTCAAAATGATTACTTTCATATATTGCGGGGCATCCGAGTATATTGCTTTGTGTGTTAGGAGTAGTACATGAGATTGTCTTCTTTGGGTAATGGGAAGACGGCGGAGTTGGTGTAATAGTGGAGCGCCACGGTCGTATTTCCTATGTTTGAGGATGAGTTCAGTTGCTGTGTTATTTTTGTTTTTGTTTTTAGTAGTTTGTAAGTGTTCTAGATAAATTTATGCGACGTTACAAAAATCTTACTTGGTCGCAAAGAAGACATATACGTACTAGTTGTTCTTTTGCTGGTTGTGTTAGGTACGTGTATTATCGTATAGTTATATGAGATGTTGCGTAAGTGTATGTCGCATGTTTTTGATGCACTTTTCCGTGGGCTTATCCATAGTAAATAGTTATGTACGCAAGGTTTGGCCTCTTACACGGCCATATTCTTGAACATTGTGGATATAATGCATTTAGCTAAAACATAACTTTCAAAGTTATACGACTGTATTCGACTATGGATAATGGAGTAGCTACCGAGACCCACTCGGAACTCCTGTTAAATTGTGACCGGTGTCTGGCTGCTAGTAATCCAAGTCGTCTCGGTACGTCAGACAAGTCACCGTTTTCCAACATAGCTCCAACTTCATGGAATACAATGCCACTGGACATTCGATAACTTACATCACTGACTGCTTTCTAATCACAACTCAAAATATTTTATTGTCTAAGGTTTACTGCTAGCACTGTTTCCGTTATTCTAGGTCTTATTGTAAAGAAGATGTGAACGGAGATAACTTCCTACTTATGCGCTAAAGAAATAACTTATTACATTACATTAACACTACATTACATCGATCAGTCAACCTGACCACGCTATTGTTGACAACTTTCAAGTCACCATTGTCAAATCACGGAACGACAAAAGGAAACTGGACAGAGACATTGATGAATTAAAAATCATCACCAAATTAGACTGCGTTGATAAGGTTCTCAATAGGGATTTCGGATTCCTAGCCCATTACCGCGATTAGCCGTCTAGTGTGTCACACTCACATCTACCTATATATAGCTAGATTTGCACAGATGTTCCATCCTTCACCCGATGAAGAATGTTCTAACATTCGAAAGCTTGTGATCTATATCTCCGCAGTGAGCCGTTAAAGATGTTACCACTTAATTTGCTTTTATCGATCAATCTACATTAGTTAAGCAAAAGGTGTTACCTCTGTATTTGTCGTATAAACTAATAAACATAACACCTGTACTTCAGGTAACCTCGCCGTGCTCATCGTGATCCTTCGGAACCCATCCATGCGGACCCGCACGAACTTTTTCCTGGCGAATCTCGCTGTAGCCGATTTTTGCGTGTCGATATTCTGCATTTTCCCCAACATGGCCATATTTTACTCACCGAACTGGTTGCTGGGAAAGGTTCGTTGATGTTGTATCACGTAGGTCGACCTTGAATCATTCAAATATACGAATGTTAAGGTTGGACTCTTTTTTCTTCAACGTTGTCACGCTCTACTCACCGAACTGGTTCCTGGTAAGGAAAAGGTCGCATGTGTGGTATCTGTAGGTCTACCATTAATCATAACAATATTTGTAAGTTTATCTTATACTGTAGTTTCATGTCGGCCCCAGTGGTGCAGTGGTTAGAAGCGCGGCCTTTCATGCGAGGGTTGCGTGTTCGAATCCGGGCCAGGGATTTTTCCCGCGCCTTTCTCAACATGAAATCAGCGAGATTTTCGTGCTTGACTATAAAGAAAGATTTGTCGTGGCCTGGGTTACTGTAAAGTTTCTTGAGGATATAACGAGATATTGTACGCGTGACTGACATTTACAACCATTAATAAAATAGCACTAAATGTCGTCGTCAAACTACAATTCATATTGATTATTGACTATTTGATGTAAAGTGTGTCAGCGTTGCTAATAGTGCACTTTAAATCAAATATATTTCATTTCATTTCATATTTCCGAATGTTTTAAGCTGGGGAAGAGCCACCTACTCATGTGCGTTTTAAAATAGGACAAAATTTTATATCGTTTATATTTGATTAATTACGCCCCGAGCCGTTGGAGACGTTCGAAACGCAGCATATAGAAACAACACGGAAGGTAGTTTGCAATTGATTCGCTAAATCTGTCTTCTAATCCCAAGGTTCATTCCTCGAATTTTACAGTGTCAAGATATGATTTTGCCTGCCTTCTATCTCTGTCAGGTGTAATGCTGTAACCGCGTCAAGTCGTAATAAAAAGAATGGTAATTTACGACATTTATAGACCGCTGAAACAAGGGTGGCTAGAAAGTTCATAAGATGACCAACCATGATGAAATGGTCGAATTCAACCATGTGATTTTTCCGATACTGTATCCTCTGCGGTACACACACTTTTTCCATCGCTATTGCAGAAGTTGGCTTCCCGTGGTATAAAAGGGTTTATCCTGAACCTCAAAAAGTCATCACCAGCAAACACAATCAATACACGTTATCATCCGCTTAGAAGCTAAATATTTCCCATAGGTACCGAAAACAGTCAGATGGTGCCAAATCGGGAAAATATGGAGAGAGATCAACCAGTTCAAAGCTATAGTTGCGAGCATTGCTGCCATTGAAACCAGAGATTTGTGTGCAGGAGCATTGTCCTGGGGAAATGTGACCTTCCGGCTTCGTCAGTCACTATTTTCCATTGAACTTTCTGGAGGTAGTCAATGAACACAATGCCATTTACACCCAAAAAAGACTGAGGTTATTACATTTCCTGTCGACAACACCACCATTGCCTTCTTTGGTCGCGGGAGAAAACGGGCGTTTCCACTGTATAGATTGATGTTTGGTTTTCGATTCAAAGTGGTAAACCCAACATTCATCTTGGGTGAGGAACGATCAAGAAAACGGGCTGGATCTCTCCATAAACTGTCTGTGGCATAATCAGCCTGATGTACTTTTGGTCGGGTATCTAAAATCGTTGTACCAACGTAAACCCAACATTTATCCTGGGTGAGGAACGACCAAGAAAAACGGCTGAATCTCCCCCATAAACTGCCTGTGGCATAATCAGCCTGATGTACTTTTTGGTCAGGTATCAAAAATCGTTGTACCAACTGAGGTACAGAGTTCGTTATGCAGGATGTTCTCAACTCGTTCATGGGAAATGCAGACAGCATTAGCAATCTCATTTATTGGTATTTTATTTCTAACATGAGGCAATAATCAACTCCGCGTGTTACGATGAAAATAATAAAGATACATGAAAATATGACACGGCAATAATATAATTATAACATTATGTATTCCACTTGGAGATCAGCGTACAGAAAGGCGTCGTCCGTGTATGTCCTTCAATTGAAATCACGAGATACAGAATGATGGATTTTAAGCACAACGATGGTGATTAAAAGTCGTGATTAATCTCAACTTATTAATTAATTTCGACTCGATTTGCCGCGGGGTACTGAATAACAGTCACCATCGCCGTCTACGGCAGTTCTGTCGCCATAATACGGGTGATTGTGCATATGATCCGCGAGCATATGAACCGCTGTTCTATTGGCTACGGATATCACACCTCGTCTCATTAGACGGGTGATTGGTACCCCATAATACGGACGGCGCGTGTCACCGGGATAGACTGAATATCGTCTGGCTCACAATGACCTTCATCGAGTAATTCAGCCATTCTTCGTGTACGAGATGTTCCTACAATAAATAAAACATTGCATTCAATGATTCTCGTTTGTAAAGGCTGAATAAAAAGGGAAAATAATGTTATGAGTCTTCTTTATAAATCGTAGTAAATGTTAGTCACGCTTACAGTATTGTCTGATTATAGCCTCATGAAATTCACCGTAACCTCCCTTGATTTAAGTCTTTTTCAGTTTTGAACGTGATGATATGGGATTATGTGTCATTTAGTACGGTCAAAGATGCGGTGAAAAATCCCTGCTTTATGCGGATTCGTACTGGCATAATTTGCGAATCATTGTTCGCGAGACTAACATTACTGGGACTAACTAACATTAGTGAATAACAATAAAAATTAATACCTTTGAGAAAGTTACGACTGCTACACCCATGATAATGATTATTGACATTAGATGAAAATTTGCGATATCTATATACAGGTGTGAAACTTTCTAAAAAGTAAACACACGTGTCCCATTTGCATATCGCTTGGTCAGATTTTTAACATGACCAGCTTAAAACACGATGTTAGACATGTTGAACCTGGTAGGTCTGTAACGGGCCCCTTGAAATCCACCTGCGTCCCTTCACACTTTTATTTCCTTCTCGATATAGTTAACCTGTAGTGGCACGGATGAATTTTCGTCAACCTAAATACCAAAGTGTGGGGTCGCATCGATTGCAGGCGATATGTTATGTTGCAGTACCCTCAGGGTGGGACTGAAGAAGGCCTTTCTAGACCTACATAACCAGACCGCCCGAGGGTTTAAGGCGCTTTTTGTCCACTAAAACGCATCCTGTACTAGCTCGACTTGAAAATGAAACCGTAGTCTTCTGCAATTCAAGCGCAGCAATCTAATCGCAGGCCAGCTGCTACCAAGTGATATGGAAACCTTCCTACATCGTCATCAAAATGAGCGAAATGATAACTAATTCAGGGCGTCTGTTATCAGTAAAAAATGTTTATAATACGGTAAAAATGTAATCGTTCATCCAATGATTGCAGGCGATGTGTAAACTGTACTACTTCGTCAATCAAATGAGCTACACGACATCCATTACTCTCTTGACTGTCATCTCCCTCGAGCGATACATCGCCATCATGTATCCGCTGAAGGCCCCGCGCCTCATAACACTGCGCCGGTTAAAGGTTTCTTTGTTCCTTGTGTGGATCCTCTCGGGCTTGTATAACTCTCCACAGTTTGCCATATTCGACACGATTGAGTTCGTCAATAAGACTTTCTGCTTCTACTCCGGCGCGCACGAAGACAAACTTTTGTACAGATGGTATCATCTATGTAATTTTATCTTGTTTTACGCGACGCCCCTCGTGCTAATGTCGTTTGTGTATACGCGTATATCGCTTGTTCTTTGGCGCTCGAGCGCCGCTGGGTCGGCGGACGATGGCTGGCGCGAGTCGCATCACACGCGTTACTGCTCGGTATCCACGCCATCGCACGCGCCCAAAGCCAAGACGGTCGTCAATAAACATGGCCGCGTGAGCCTGGTTTTCGGGAAAAGGCGGAACACCAACAACGCGAACCAATCGCCGTCTAGCAACAACGTACGCCTCGACTATCATTCGGAGAACACGGAACGCGAGTCAATCTCCAGTTTCGACAAAGATCGCGTCGAGTGTATGGAACTAACGAGGCTCAACAGTTCTCCGTGCCGCTCCAAGAATTCGGCGAACAGCACACCCACCCACTACCACGCTTCATCCCCGGGTCGTATCCGTTCTCCAAGGGTACAGCGCTACACGAACTCGTCGCCATTCACTACCAGATCTCAGCGAGCTCCGCAAACTTCCTTCACCTCCTCTCAGACTGAACCTCGAGTGAACGCTATGGTCGCGAGGCGTAAAGTAATTCGCCTTTTGGTCGCCGTTGTGGTCTCGTTTGCCGTGTGCGTATTGCCGTATCACGTACTCATTCTGTTAGAAGACTGGGCATACAAGAAGTACATCCCTTCTGTGTACCCACCCATCTCCTACCTGATCCTCTACTTGAACAGTGGCCTCAACCCCATTCTATACGCGCTGCTTTCCGATAAATTTCGTCGGAGTTTGAGAGACACATTATGTTGCAAAAAGTCTTAACGAATTCTGTTTCTATACAATATATATACAATATTTCACATTATATTATTAATATAGCTGTACTGAAAGAAAAAATAAATTTTGGCATCTTAAAACTCATTATAAAATGGCCCTTCCGCTGCCGAGAAATTACTCTACTTCTGGAATATGTTTAAGTCCCGATATTGTATGGCATTGTATGATATTAACCCAGTATTTGCAATTAATAACAATACGAATTTTTTATACGATGTTTCATAGTCGTATAATGTGTGACCTGTAAAAAGGAAGAAGACCTAAATAGAGTGTTACTTTTGGGGAGTGTTAGTGGGAACAAGATAGAGCACCGGCCGATGAACAATGAGGTGGAGGGTTCGGATCCCGGGCAATACAAATTGTGTTTTTCCGTTGTCTCCTCGGGCGAGGTACTTTATCCCTCCTGCTCTGGTGGACGTAGCCATAAATAAGTACCGGTGAAATTTATTTGTAGCAAAACGAATTTATATTCACTAGAAAAGTAAATTTGTGAAGGGCTTGCTGGTGCTTGTTATAGAGCCGCCCCCCCCCCCATGACTTGCCGTAAACTGTCTTTAGGCAAGCTCTGAAAGCAGCTTTTAAGTGTGGTATATAAATGTCAAAGTTCATATTTAATCGTTATTAACCGTGATGAGTTCTTTCAATACAAATCTTTCTTAATACTATTATCTTACACATTCTATATATCAATGGTTTATACGAATTTGAATTTGCCCGCGCTCATGAACGGTAAACTGACAAAAAAGCCTGGTAGCATGCATTAACCTTTAGCACTCCGTTGTCAGAGAATTGTATTGTAATAGTAATGTGATATACAGTTTTCAGTGTGGTAAGGGTTAAGAATCGGGATCAATTGTGACTCTCGAGACGGCCAGCCATCAAATGTTCCTCGATTGTGGTGCCGAGTGCGCTAACCGGGTCCCCGTTCGTCACAGTTACACTATTTGGGGGCTTCTGATATGTGGATGGGGGTTAAAATTTTTATTGTAATTTTTGTTATAATTATGTACACGGAAGAGAAATACACAAAGAGCTTGATGAAGCACCAGGCCGGTTATCTGAAGGGCGTGGGTTCGGCACCCACCAGAGGCAAGGTATTTTCTGTTATTTTCTCTTTTCCTATAAAACCATTATGGCAACTTTCGTTCACGTTAGGTAGGAGCTAATTGTAATTGGATGCAGCTTCAGCTTTCGTCATGGTCTGTGGTCGTTACACAAGGTGAAATACAAATGACACGTTATAGCTTCTATTTGGCGTTGTTCTATCACTACCATGGCGTTAGAATTCACACATCAATTAATTTTTCATTTTGATTAAACGAAAATTAACATAGCGAGCTTTTGTATTAAATTTCTATCCCAAGACCTCAAAATCAGCGTGAAACCTGTGCGATCGTTAATCTATTAAAATAAATATGTCGCGGCATCATTCATCAAATCTGCCATGTACTGGGTGCCAGGGCAGGTAGAAAGAGATTAGATCGATGCGAGCAATCATAACGCGGCAACAGGCATGCCTGGCGGATATTGGAATATCGTGATTTAATGTCAGTCTAAGCGGAGCCAACTGCCCAACAGACACAGTGTGCGTGCCGGCGTGCGTTCTGCCGAGATTGTACGCTACTATAGAACATTTACCGACAATTTTAGGTGAATTCAGCGATAATATAGTCCTTTAAGGCCAAAAACAAAAAAAAATAAGATAACCACGTAAATTAAGCAATAAATATGAAACAGTTCGCACACTAAACGAGCAATTCCCTCTTAAATTATTTCATTATGTATCCAATGGGAAGTAAATTCCATAATACTTTGTACATATAAATTTTGAGCCAATCAATGATATAGAAACCAATTTATCTCATCGTCGTTTCCTTCTTGCAGCGCGCAATAATAATTGTTATAAACAGCTGTCAACGGAAGTCTATGATTTCATTGAAATACACAAAGAATTTCTTATTTGTTATGTTCCATGCCCGCATGTTTTTTAAACGAATTATGAAAACTTATCCAGCGTCCATAACGAGAACAAATTTTTTATTCAATTGCAAATAAAGCGCCTTGAATTTCCTTATGAGCTAGGACGCATTTTCTGTTACCAAACAAACTGCTGTCATTATATTTTTTGCCATTCTTATAATTTGTTAGATAACGATAAATTAAGACGACAATGCCGGTTACCGGCCCACAAATGCAATCGATTCGAAAACGTCGTCATAAACCTGGATGCCGTTAGCCCATCACACCCGCAGCAATCATGCCCGTTTTGCTGAATATGAAGGTAAAGTTCACGTATACAGACCGCGAGTGACTAATAAAGTCTAATAAAATGCGCTTTTCGATGAATTTTTATGGCGGCTACTTAGCTCAGATACAATAGCCACCTTCGACACTTATCAGGTGAACGGTTTCACTCCAACAAGCGGTGAGAAATGACTTGCCGGTGATCATCTATGTCTATTATGATAATCCCTAAAGGTATGTCCGTCGCGGGATCATCGCAGGAAAGTCGACCGAAAGCAGACGAACACAAAAAGTAGCCGTTTCACGTCGAGTAACAATGCTACTGCACTAACTATACGAGTATGGTGATTGATTCATATTCAGCCAAGCAGATTTTTAAGATGTGGTTTGCAGAGTACTATGAAATACTGAAAGTGAAGTTATAACCTAGGACAAAACGATGCACATTTGGTGACAGAAGTTTTGCAGCGGCTGCACTCTTTAACTCACTCCCACCCACTCTTCGTCAGGCACCAACCCTTTTGTCTTTTAAAAATGGTCTAAAACTCATCTTTTTCAACATGCATTCATGCAATAATGCAATACGACTCTGCATTACTTATATGTTTACCCTAAATATACTTATTTTATGTGGTCTCATTGAAAGTTTAATGTTAGAATTCCTACAGTTTTTGTTGTATATATGTAGTTACTTACAAATGCCTTCAATGTAAAGTGCAACTGACAAATTATTACTAATTTTTAAGTAGCACTATAATAACATTATATTATATACTATAATTTTACGACCGAATCTGCAGAGTTCGAGTATCGGGGAAGGTCACAAATGGGTCGACAAAGTAGAATCGTTGTGGGACTGGTAACCCAGATCATCATCTTGATCCAAGAATTTTAAAAATATATTATCAGAGCTCTCTTACGAAGTAAATGCATTTGGTGTGTCTAGTGGCTACTTTCGGACCGGTGCCTCATGCGCAGAAACGTTGTGAGTGGAGACCTTGACCCTCCCAGAGAAACAGGCTTGCAGGAAGTGGTATGTCTCAGCGACGTTCAGCGAGTTCAGAATGCACTCAGAATGAAGTACAAAGGTCTCAAACAAGACAGGTCATCAGCACTGTGTAATTTACAGATTCGGCTCAGTGATCTCACGCGATACGCCACAATAACACACTTAATTCTCAATCTACAGGATAGATTGCGGAGGAACGTTGCCTTGGTAAACATGGGTCAACGCCAAACTTGGCGCAGAAGAAGCGATGGTCTTAAATAAAATAATATCTCGTATTTAAGTGATAGATCAAATACCGAAGACAGTTTTAAACGGCATAGAGATTATGTCGACGACACTTTACAATGTTACGACCGAAAAAACATGAAGTAATGAAATTATATACTGCAATGCCTAGGTAGTGGTTTTAAACTAGTTGTATAAACTTGTACAATATACACACTCACGGTCATGACTGATGACTGTAATTATGAAGAATTAAATGTAAATATGTTACACAATGTGAACTAGGAACATGCATCAGAACTGTGCAGTAAGTCAGTGTGTAAGGCTGAGTGAAGAGCAGAGTTTTGAGTTTGGATTGGAAGATGTTGACAGTAGATGTTTTGATGTCAAGAGGGAGGGCATTGACGAGTATGATCGCCGAAGTGTACATGCTTAGATCCTGGGAAAAGATCGAGTGTGTTCGACTGCCTTGTGTTTCTGGCAGACTGGAATAAATGTGTGATCGCTGAGATGCCTTGGTTCAGTGGGAGTGAGACATTTTCAGGTAAGAACAAGTGTTTTGAACTTTATAAATTTATATAACAATAAAGAGATAAAAGATGTTTCATTCGATTTGCTCTAAAATCATACTTTTATCAATAGCTCATTTATCGACTATCTATATAACCCATGATTGTGATTTTGCCGTTATGCAATTAGGTCATTTCAGCAGTGTCGTCTGCTTGTACTTTGAATGATAATGCGGTGGGTGTTCATTCTTATCATAGTTGAAGCATGTTCTAACTGATTATATATACAGTTACATAGATAATTTAACAATGAGTCCTTTATGATTCTGTTATTATTTTCTAGACACTGCAATCTATTCATGGAAAAGGTCTTCAGGTAACTACATTATAATAATGAATTATATGTATTTTGTTATGTAAAAGGTCATTTAGAGGTGTACCTTACCTAAGGCAAAACAGTTAGTTGAATAGTAGGAGCACTGGACTCATAACCGAAAGGTCGCGGGTTCAAATCCTCCTAACCTCGTTATGATCGACCTTTTGCGATTATCCTCAGCAATTCAATTCTCCCAGATTTTGGTGTAAACCCATCTCAGGTAGATGTTTGATATTATCCATATGCGAGTGTTGAAGGTACTTCATCTGCGCTGAATAGCTGCCATAAATACTCATTGTTAGCCACATCTCTTTATTTGCTGATTCATGCGGTCTAGGAATGTGGTGCTTTAGCTTTTCTTTACACAATCATGATTTTAAGAACATAATCTAGGAGTACTAGTCAACAACACTTGATAAGTGGCCTGCAAGTTTCTTTTATCAAAAGCGTGGTTTTATATATA
>WURV02188192.1:0-12643 GCA_011762755.2 Epimenia babai | reverse complement strand
TGCTGATGTGTAAACTGTTAGTGTTGATGTATGAACTGTTAGTGCTGATGTGTAAACTGTTAGTGTTGATGTATGAACTGTTAGTGCTGATGTGTAAACTGTTAGTGTTGATGTATGAACTGTTAGTGCTGATGTGTAAACTGTTAGTGTTGATGTATGAACTGTTAGTGCTGATGTGTAAACTGTTAGTGTTGATGTATGAATTGTTAGTGCTGATGTGTAAACTGTTAGTGTTGATGTATAAACTGTTAGTGTTGATGTGTAAACTGTTAGTGTTGATGTATAAACTGTTAGAGTTGATGTGTAAACTATTAGTGTTGATGTATAAACTGTTAGAGTTGATGTGTAAACTGTTAGTACTGATATGTGAACTGTTAGGGCTGATATATGAACTGTTAGTGTGGATGGATAAGTATTGTTTTGTCTGGAATGGAATCAGTAACATCTAACTATTGATTATTGATGTTTCGATTTGTGTGAGGTGTTACTATCACACACACATATATATTTATGTAGAGTTGATTAAACTATAGTGGTTGATAAGTGTGCGGTCTGTGGGTGTCATGACATGCTGATTAATATAACTAGGATATCAGGACATCGGGCCAGCCACCAGAGCAACGGTCATGTCATTCAGTTCACGTAAACATGTTGTTACCTTACAGTCTTACAGTATCCAGGGTAGTCGTTGTTATTGTATTTCTTCTTGTTTACCACATTCCGTAATCACCCGGCGAGCACCCGGCGAGAGCGCCGCCGACACAACAAGTCATTAACAGCCATCATGAAAAACTGGGTTTATCCCTTTGACATATGCCCAATATAGTACAAATAGAATCCAATAGCAATCTGTGCGAGCGAGCATACCCACGTAATTAGATCCTGTTTTATTGATGCGAAACATGTGACAGCCAGGCTAATAAACACGCTTTCATAAACCTATTTCATTGTAAATGAGTCTATTTTTGACTAGCAGCTGTATCCAACTCCCGCGCCCATTTCTCAATGAACCCCGAGATATTTGCCTAATCCTTTGGTAGACTTCGGTTACATTTAGTTCAACAATGTTGCTAATAATAGTCGGTCTGGTGGGTATTTTTGATTCGATCAATGATTTTAACGCGAGCGAAGTAGGCCATATCTATAATGAGGGTTACTTTACTAATGGCAACCTCGTGATATTTTTATGATGTGGCTCGATGATAGCTGATAATCGCTGTTCCCAGTTGTGCCCCTTATATGTCAAGGTAATTATCTGCTTATTAGTTCGCTAATCAGGCCATAAGTGGTTGTGAGTTCAGTGTGGGTCAAGGTCTTTTTGAAGGAGGTTCGTTATATGGGTGTGTGTGTGATAATATCACCAGCTATGGCTGTCACTCAGGAGTTAGGTCCAAAACAGACCAGGGCGACAGCGATGACCTGATTTCTTATGTATTTTCGTTGCATTATTCATGATTCACATCAGACCCCAGTGACGCGCCACGCTCAACTTTATTGCTCTGGGGAAGCGTCGCACCTCCCCAATTTCAAAACTGACCAATGGCTAGTGAATGTCCACTCACATATTTACCGTAGCAGACGACACCCACGATTGTCTTAATACACTTGCATTCTGTACTAGTAAACCTTTTACACTCGATTATTGTCACTCTTGTGCTCTCAATACTTTTCCACGATCCTTGTAGATTTCCAGTATATAATCTGCGTGTCTCCACTATTCATTAACAAAACGCGGGATGTCTCGGAGTCGGGCACATTTACATTTGTTAAAGGATTTATCAGAGCGAAGTGAAGTCATTTTTGACTGATATTTATAACTATCAAGAACCTGATTGATTAGCAGTTCCACTAACTCCGCGTGAAATGTTCAGCATGGGTAGCCATGAAGTATTATTAAGTAAGAATACAAGCTTGAGGGTCAGATCTAATGCATCAGTGTATGTGTATTTTGGCAAATTTAATAGAAACGGGCCACTCTCCCCCATATCTTCTGGTTATCTTCTGGTTATCTTCTCGTTATCTTCTCGGGATCTTCTCGGGATCTTCTCGGGATCTTCAATCGTATTGAATCATCGATGTGTTTACTGTAGCTAAGGTATGTTATTCAACATGTCACAGTAAATAACAACAAGACTGTTGCTTGCTTTAATCGGAGCTTATCACCGAAACCATTCATCCATTATTCCATGCAAACCGGAAAATTTAAGATGTCCTTCAATTAGGCAGGAGGGCGTGGAGCTTAAGCTGCGTTACACTTATTTATTCATCCAGCTGATGGTGTGGGTACAGATTTTGGTTATGTACATTCATCATTTATGTCTACGATGTGTGTATCTTGGTTTTTGCAATTTTGTAGAATTACTCAATAAAATGAAGTGAACGCTATTCACAGCGACTGATCCCAACTTTGCAAGTTAAATATCAGTAAAAGCTACGGCACCGTACGACACACGATTAGTCGCGATTCAACTGATAATATGTCTCTTGCAATGACTCCTTCGACAAATATATCAGTCGCGGCTCAGAAAACTAAGGCACACGTGTCGTAAGATATGGCGCAGATCGTATACGACATAGGAACAACGTGAATCGGTCCAGTGAGATAGGTGGAACATGTGGGATTTGATCCAGCGACTTCTGCGTTGAGAGTCAGGGCACTGCCACTGAACTTTTCTTTCACATAGAGACGAGACATATCGGTTTCCCGCTATTGGTGGTATTCATTTAAATCGGTAAAAACCTTTTATGAAACGAGAACCATTAAGTAGACAAGCTCATCGCGGTAACAATAATTACTATTCATATAATTATTATCGGCTATTAAAAACTAACCGACAATATGTTCATTATTATTAAGTTAAATCGAAAAGGGAAAAATATTTCACACAAGCGTCGCACAACCTTCAACCAATTATTTATGAGCAACTTTCAGTATCCTGAACAGTTCCACCTACCACATCTCGAACCAGTTCCCTAAATTTAGTCAAATGCTCACATTTCAACCCTTTCCCAGTGCCAATCCTGATGTCCCAATGAGTGCCAATATTTTGCCCAGTACTAATATTTCAAGTTCTCGTAACTCCTACCGCTATTCCATCCCACTTTGCTAGTCTAGTCTCATAGGCAAGAGTTCTCGGGGCCACCCAGAACTTGTTAAATACATATTGTTATTCAACACTTATTAATCACACCACTCCAGATTTGGTGTTTTATTACACCGACAGAATATATACATAAAATAATGTCATAAATATATGACATAAACAGAAATTTAGTATTATTCTTCCTTTAACTCAATCAGCAATGATCTTATACACTGTTAAATAAACCTAACGTATGAAATAAAGTGGCATTTTAGCATTATGCAAAATCTGTTGATTTTTTCGATATCTCAAATTATAAACGTACATTTTTTTCAATTATGACACATTCAACGTTTCTGTTTACAGCGCACGTATTTCACGATGTCTCTAAACACCGACAAGGTCCTCACGGAGCTGGGTCAGTTCGGTTTGTATCAGAAGCTGATATTTTTAGCCATTGGACTGGCTGCGATTCCCGCAGGTTACCAAACGATTATTGTCGTGTTCGTTGGCGCCAAAACCGACTTCCGGTGTGTTTACAACGGAACTAACCTTACGCAATGGTCCCAGAATTGTACGTTTTTGGACAGTGTCGAGTCATGTGACACTTTAGAGTTCGACCGATCTGTTTTCACGAGCACGATCAGATCGCAGGTAATGTTTACAGGAAGGGAATACGTTGATTTTTAGGTTATTTTTTATTAATAGTGCACATAATGAATTCAAATCAATTCAATCGTTTATTCAACAAAATATAACACATAATAAAGACATATAAGTACATAACTAATCTTAAAGCTGATGACAATAGTAATAATAATAATATATAATTAACAAGGGAAACTGTCCACCTGTTACCGGGATATACAGTACTGAATTTTCAGTGCAAACGCTATCTTAAGTACATATTATACAATCAAAAAATCTATACACTATATATACAATCGAACAATCCATTATTATATATACACTAAACAGAATACACAAATATTACTATTTGACATAAGACCACGACATGATGAATTACATTAACATTGTACACTGATAACATTTAAACAGAATAATGTTTTGTTGAGAGGAGGCACGGAGAAGACTATGAGGCTTGTGGTTGTAGCACCTATTTACAAATCACATAGTCTATAACAATAATTGTGGCCGTTACCTAAAACATGAATACCTGTACGAAAGAAATATTACTAATGACGGTAATACGGTTATTTATCAATGTCTAATGAACTATAATAATGAGTAACTTATGACAATAACGAAAGTATTCTTGCAAGGTCGCTTCATTCATTCATTCTGTGAATTTGAATATAACCATTTAGGTCTTGAAAAGGAATGGCATAGAATTAATTACTTAATTCGATGGGGAGTATATTACTTATTTTATTAGTGGGTTGAGAAATATAAAAAGGGAAAAGGCGAGGTTTTGGTGCTACTTTATAATTAAATGTCAGTCGCACGTACAATATTGCCCTGTTACATCCCTAAGACACTTTTATAATGAACCACTCTACGACTAATTTTTCTCGATATTCAAGTAGGAACATCTTGCGCATTTCCTAATGTGAAAGGCGCGAGAAAAAAATCCCTGGTATATGCTGGTTCGAACTCGCAACCTCTCGCATGAAAGGCAGCGCTTCTAACGACTACACCACTGGCGCAAACTTCTCGAGAAAAATGTGCGCAATCTTTAACGTGTGTACTTAATCGCATTCAGTGAATTCAATATGACCTTGCAGAATTTAATTTTGAATAAGAAACGCAGTTTTTCAAATACCCATTTTAAACTGGTGATACAGTGGGGCCTCGTGTGTGAGAGAGACTATCTGGTCGCCATGGTTCAGACTGTATACATGCTGGGTTGGCTGGTCGGCGTGAGTGTTCTCGGATATCTCTCGGACAGGTAATTAATGATCGCATATCAAAGGTGATTTTGATATAGGTAATTATTAAAATGCGCGTTTACATGTAGGTCATATCATCTGATTATCAGATAAACTTTTTGCTCGTTTGACAAGGGCAGAAGTCGTGTATGTTTCAATTTATTCACAATGAAAGGTCTGAAAGGTCGCTAAATAGAGATCATAACTAAAACATGACCCCTTTATTTCTAATTATCACTTAATTATAATTATCTACACTAAACAATTTTGCAAAATACGCTAAGCATTGTTGGCTGTCGATTGCACTAATTATTTCGAAAATTTTTGGTTAAAGCAAAGCACAGTAGACCGGGGTCATCCAAAGTTCACGCTTTTTGCTCTCTCATTTATTTCTCATACGGAGAACTTGGCCAAAACACAATCGGCGTCGCGGATTTATTTAAATTGTGTGCATAAAGTGACAAAAAAGTCACCGAATCTGCGGCATCCAATGATACTAAGATACCAATATGGACATTATCGCTATCTTTTCTGTCAAGTCTGCAGCGACCCTATATACGCACTGGAATGTCCGTCATGTTGCTGGATGTGGAGGTGTAACTACCTAGAGAAGCAACCCTTCCTGACGTTATGGTACCAAAGCCTCTCGGGATTCTTCCCTTATGCTGGACACTATAATTGATTGTATTACATGCTCATAAAAGCAATCCTGTTTTGCTATTAACAATAAGGAAGTCCATCAAGAACCGTATATAAATATATGGCTGGTCTAAGTATACTCGGGTAGTTAAAGCACTTGCAATAGATTTGTTGCAAAAAATACTAACTCGTAAATTTCTTTCAATTGTTGCATTGGTGAATATTAGATTATACGTCATAAGTAATCGATATCCAACGCACGCTAGGAGCTTTATTTCTCATGCTGTGAGCGCAGGTTCGGTCGTAAGAAGATACTGGTTACGTCCTTGATGATCCTCTGCGCTTGCTCCGTGGCGCAGTCCTTCAACCCAAACCTCGTGGTGTTCATGATACTGAGGACTATCTGCGGTGCCATGGCGGGAAGTTTTATAACATCAGCTTTTGTTATCTGTAAGTTGCGTACGAGTCTACCCCCAGACTCTTGACACTTTTTATACGGTAGAATTTTGTACATGAAAGCGGCACAAGAAGAGGGTTTAGTAACGAGAAAGGTTGGGGGTGGAAGAGTAAGAAGAGAGAGACGTAAGGTGGTGTAGAAAAGACAGCAAGTCATCATTACGGGTGACTTCATCGTTGACTGGCGGAGGGATTCAGTACACAAGCGGTTTCTTGTTGACTTCTCTAACTCATTCAACTTGCATCAAATCATCTTTCGCACCACTCACATCGGACTCTAAACTGAATCCTGCATCGACCTCTTGTTTATTCTTGAGGACATGCAAAACCTGCTAAAGCACCTAGACAACTATTAGTGAAGAGAAACTTAATAAAATTTAATGAAATACCGCTTATATTACTGACTTCACCCTGCCAATACTATCTACTGTAAACCAACGAGCCTGTGATTTAGAAAAAAATACCATGATAAATCACCACGCTCCCTTCCAAACTATTCACCTAAGACCATCTGGAAAACCACGGATAACACCGAATCTAATGAAATTAATTTCTGCCAAAAATCGTTATTTTAAATCTGGAGTTAATGCTCCATTTCATACCTGTAACGCCTACAAATAATTTAGACAAACTGTATCGAAACATAAAAATTGCCTAAAATCCCACTACATTTAACGTAATTAACAACGCACTGGAAAATAACTGGGATATTATTAATAAAATCACTAATAAAGCAACAAATCACAATATATAACTGAACCAGAATACCAAAGTAGTACGCCTACTATTACCGAACCTGTTGACGAGCTAACTCTCTATATCATTTTTTCACTAACATCGGCACACAAATAAATACCTCACTGAAATCGATGAAAACTACTAATTGTAAACAATACTACTTTACCGCACTATAATATATTAAAAAGCATTCGATACATGACCTACCTATTTCTAAATTAGCCAACTTCTATAATCCCATACTTCTAATTTTTCCTTCATCCATATGACTATTTGACATACCGTACTCAGTCGGGTAAGACCAACAACGGTATTTCTGTCTCCATGCCTATTGCAAGCGGTGTTCCCTAAGGCTCCGTCATTGGCCCTCTTCTCTTTATTCGCTTTATTAACAATATAACTAATCTTTGTGCTTGTTATCTTTTAGTTGATGATTGCATCACACAACAAACTGGGGAAACACCGCAACCAATCATCGATAAAACTAACCTAATTCTCCCAAATATTACAAAATGATATTCTGATAACCTACTAAAAGTAAACGCTGACCAAAACCACTCTTTTATTACTTACTAACAAATATGTTAATACTGACGACCTCAATCCTGTCATTATCAATAGCTACAGTCTCATTTAAAATAATCTTGACATGCCCACGTAACTATCACCAAACATAAGGCAATGCCGCTGGTACTTGATTTGCACATAATATTTGGAACCTCATTGGTCAACGTACTTCACTTCTCTACCATACTTTCCTTATCCAACCATTCTCCGAAAAATGCCTTAGAATAATTACGCTAACTAAATAACATACTAATTCTTGCTACCTAAGAAACCTCACTAATACACCTTCCCTCGGTTACAGACGCAAATACATTCTCTCTGTGAAACTTGAAAAATTCTAAACAAACTCCGCCCTTCAGTAACCTCAATTTTTCGCCTGCTCTCCTACTAACATAATTCTACTCAAGCTACATCTATCTCACTACATGTCCCACGACTGAATAAAAAGGTTGGTCAGCGATCTTTATATTATCTTGGCCCACATCATTGTGATGATGATGATGGTGGTGATGATGATGATGGTGATGACGCTAATGATAATGATGACGATGATAGCGACGACAACGACGATTGATGATGACGATGACGATGGTAATGATGATGATATTAAAAATAATTTTAGAAAAATGAAATTTTCTGTTATTCCGTGATACACAGTTAATGAGACATGAGTGAGTACTTTATTAATTTACGAAAGGCGACCTTGGGTTCTACAGCTGTAGAAATGGTTGGGGTAGAGAGCAGGGTGTTTGTGGGCACATGGATCCAGGGATGGTGGGCGCTCGGCTTCGTCGCCTTGTCCGGCGTAGCGTACGGGGTACGAGACCATCGTTACATACAACTCATCGGCGCAGTACCCCTTGCCGCCTTCGTCTCATTCTGGTGGTCAGTAGTTACTTGATGTGTTACGATGTAGCGCACAATTGCATGGGGAAATACTGCAATGTGTCATGATGAACCAAGATCCAGAATATCCAATCTGGCAATACTACTCTGTGCTTCCTTAGCCCTCAAAAGCTCAAATGCGGCTTTGGTGCATTGTAAAATGTGTCCATTGATACTGTTGCCAATACCTAATCATTTCTACCCACGGAAAAATGACTAGACCGAGTTTCCCAGGTGGCTGGACGTCTGTAAATTGTTACCCCTCCGCGTACTAGCTGCGGTCAGTGTCGTTTAAAATAGAAAACATGTCAGGAGTTACAAGGTTTCCACAATAGTGCAATCATAAACTCATTTAAATATTATAAAGGTAAATATAATGTTTAGATGTTACCTTCTAATTAAATGTCAGTCGCACGTACATTATTACCGTTTTATGTCCTTAAGATAGTCTTATAATAGCTCTTCCACGACAACTCTTTCTCAAGCATCAAAATCTTGTTCATTTGCTATTGTGGAAGGCGCGGGGAAAAATCCTTGGTATGTGCAGCTTCTTGCAACCTCTCGCACGAACGGCAGCGCTCCTAACTACTGCACCACTGGCGCCTAGCTATATTAAGAATATATCTTAGTACCTTGTAAGTTGTGATGGAGTGCGGCAATAGAACAATGCTGCGAGGCCATATTTTGTTATGATGCAATGGTACTGTAGTTATTCTCCTGACGCTGTTGTGTTTGTATCGTCGTTACTATTGATGGTGACTATTGACGTCCTTGCTTGTATCGTCCTGTAGGATCCTTCCCGAATCGCTCAGGTGGTTGCTGAGCGCAAACAGACGAGACGAGGCCGAGGCCGTCCTGAACCGCATAGCAACTGTCAACGGCAAACCCCAACCGGACCTAAATAGACAGGATTTGTACACAGTAAGTGGGCAGTTAACTGTGTATATACGAAGCATTGAGGAGATTCAATTATAACTAAAATCACGTGAAAATGTCTGATGTCGACGGCTGTACTCTTTTTCCTACTGACCGTCCACTAAGAAACTCATATTGATCGGATGTCATTTAGCCTATATATTGCACATTTCAAAGTTGTGTTTTCTTTAAGGTTTCTCATAAAATATCATTGTATGCATGTAAATATTGTTTCAATGTATAAATGCCCCAAAAAATTAGTGAACGAAAATAAAAGAACAACATTCGTTGTAATATACACGGTATAGTATTCTCAAGAGAAGGCCTATTTTATATCCTGTCATATATACACTACACTTTGTTTTTATCCCTGCTGATTACTTAGCATCACTGAACTAATGTTTATATAAAATTCACGAGGAAAACGAAGTAACTGGCGTGTCTCCATCAGCTCACGTGATCGACTTAATCAAGACGTCAGATATGCGCAGAATCACTGGGATCGTAACGTACAACTGGTGACTTATAATGTACAATAAAACGTTTTATATAGACCATATCTTGCTTAGATATTTTCGTTTATCCACGAAAATCGAGCACTGAATATTATATATAAATAATAGTGTTTACCGGAAACAACGAAGTAGTCTGTAACGTAAGAGATCAAGCGTAACGCTTTTTAGGTGGAGTAACTAGTTTTATGTATCACAAGATTTTGCATGAACATATGCTTCATCGGATTTATTATAATTTAAATTAACACGGCTATATACGCATACAAAATGGGGTGAATTTGTTTTGGTCAACAAATAGCTATCCGCGCGCGCAGTCCTTCTTTGTAAGGGTCTGTTTTGTGTGGCGCAGGTTTGTCGTCTCGTTCGTGTACTACGGTCTGACGTTGAGCGGCGGAGAGCTGGGAGGAAACTTGTTCTTGAACGTCTTCCTAAGTGGCGTGGTCGAACTGCCTTCTTACATTTTGGTCAGCTCCACCGTTGACCGGGTCGGTCGGGTACGCATGCTGGCTGCTCTAAATGTGATCGGTGGGGTGGCGTGTCTAGGTGCGGCACTCCTCATGGAACATCCACGTGAGATGATAGCCTAACATGAAATATCTTAAAAGATCGAGGACTGATGTAAAATCGCTTAATTCTAGAAAAACACCTGATAACAGGGGTAACATAATTGTGACTGCAATTTAACTACCAATAATCAGCGTGGTTTTATTATATTACGGACCGCTCCAAGTTGCCTTAACCCGTTATATACGATACATTTACAAAACGATACGTGACAACCCGCAGGCCTACACTGGTTGCTCGTGACCGTCGCCATGATCGGTAAGTTCGCGATTTCGGCGTCCTTCGCTATCATCTATATTTACTCGGCCGAAGTCTTCCCGACATCCGTGAGAAACATGGGACTGGCCCTTGGATCAATGGCGGCTAGAGTTGGCGGTCTAACGGCTCCGCAGATTATCCGACTAGTATGTATATCTAACATCACCCTAAATCTCAGTCAGTAAACGCAGACATGTCGAATACAAAAATTAAACGCAAAACCGCCAATTGACTATGCTAAGTTAGTGTCTACAAGTATAGTTCTTTTGCTGGGGATATTACATCAAAATATGGAAGCTTTTTAGTTAATAAGGTATTATCTCGTATTTAACTTCACTAATAACGAAGGCTATGGCTGACAAGGAAACTACAGCTTATGTTCGGCAGCGTCGACTCATCACTTATCATATTACCTACAAAACTCCAGAATACAAACAGTAAGGGAGATCTGCAACCACACATATCATCTTTAGACTGCTTTTAGTAATCCAATTTAGTTCATTTCACTCTCACTCCTTTTTTTGTAGCCACGGTGTGTTTTGAAGGCATTATCATAATCAAAACGATACCTAAAATGCCAGAAATTAAAGATAAAAATTAATTCTACTAAAATATATGGTCTATATACCTATCGTAGCAGTAGGCTATTCACGAGGATTGTAAACACGAGTGATCTTTATAAAGGGTGGAATTATGTTGAATTAATCAGTGGCTGTTAGTCTTATACTGAAGAAGACTTACTGACTGATGCCGCTGCTACGATTTCAGGATTATATCTGGCGTCTCCTACCCTTCCTGATCTTCGCTATTTTTCCAATCATCGCCGGACTTCTGGAGTTTCTACTTCCGGAGACGCTGGGCAGGGTTCTTCCATCGTCGATCGATCAAGTCAGCGAATACTTCCGGTACTATCACAGGACTTAATCATATTATTTCACTCGTGGTCTATACAGAGGAGATGAGTACGGAACCCCTCAACACGAGATCGCTGAATTTTCAGATAAGCCGTTTGCAACGCTCCCTGGCGATTTAGAATTCTAGGTACAACCACGTTTTTATTCTTCGGCCTGACACGCTCACCCGATTCATTATGGTGACTTAGCCATGAAAATTACATAAAAAATTTCCATGCTGAGTAACTGGAAAGAAATGCACAGTAAAAACCTATACCTCTCATGGGACTCGAACCCACGACCTTCAGATAACATGTCTGGTGCTCTATCAGCTGAGTTACAGGGGGAAGCTTTCTCCTGCGCATTTGACACCGTTTTTAAGAAACACTGATATTGAAAGTCCGTTTATCATGCCAGCGATATGCAGAGCTATCTGTACAAGCATAATGGACTGTAAATAGATTGCTGAGTAGCGCAGTGAAAAGATGATCACCTTCTGGCGTCTGTTAAAAAGCAGTCAAACTTCCTCCGGTGACGGCGCCATTTGTGAAGTCAATAAGGTTTCACTTGCTGAAACTTCCAATCCGCAGGAACCGAGATTTCGTGATTGAATACCGACAGAGATTTATAGTGAAAAGAGTCATTGTAAAATTTCCTAGGCTCATAAGAAAAGGAAGCAAATGTCTTGCTGATATAATACCATCAACAAAGTGGCAGTAAAACCTCGCCATTTCCCCTTTTCGACTGTATTTACCCACATGTCAGAGCGGTTTTAACGTGCAGTATATAAACAATTCACTGATCAATTTTAGTAATTCACGCCATACGGAACTTTACAGACAAAAGAAAAAAGACGAGTACGTAGTTACGGAAGTTGCGATCGACGAAAAAACTAAAGAGAACGCCATGTAAGCAGCGATCCCACATCACGATAGAGCGGGCTGTGAAAATAGCCGCATTTATGTAATCATCATCATCATATGGATGAATCGTCGTTAGACATGATACTCTCCCCGAGATCTCAATAGTTTTTCCGTTGCGTGCCGTATACCAAGTGTCTTCATTCATTAAATCTAGTGAGGTGTCATTCAAATCCGTCTTGGTTGTTTTAGCCAAATATTTCGATCGCCTTTTGGTTTAGTTGAATGTCTTTACGATCTTCCTCAGCTGCAATTTTGGCCGGTCCATCGTCTCAATAGCCTAATTAGGCGTTCTGTTTGATTCAATCGTCGATATTTGAT